>PVKS010005535.1:12505-84645 GCA_004027875.1 Aplodontia rufa | reverse complement strand
TAAGACACTTAATGTTCTTCTATTTTGTATAAGTTGTAATTTTTGATGTTTTTGGAGCAGGCACTATCAACTAGAATAAAAATTTATATTTGGCCACCATAAATGGATTGTCAGAAGAAGAGACAGATTGTTATTATGTCTCTTTTTGACACAGGTATTATCTTCTAGAGTTCAAACTCAAAAAAAAAAAAAAAGCTAGAGAGACAACCCAGAAGCTCACTATTTTATTACAATGATGGTTTTTGCATTATATTTTAAATTTAATCTAATATAAATTACTACCATTTCAATTAAGTGGAAATGCCTACCTGAACCAAGGACTGACTTTCTACAAAGCTACATTTTATCATAATTATGAACACATATTCTGTGTACAAATGGTGGCATTCACTATAACATGTTCACACATGCATACATTGTACATTTATGGCTACTGTCCATCTTTCTTCTACCCTCAACATTTGCCCCTCTTATTTTCTACCCAAGCACCCTTTTCAAGTGATTACACTTCAATTTTTATGTTCCCCTCTCTCTCTTTCTCTCTTCTTTTTATTTATTTATTTTTCTTTAGTTTCTACATGTGAGAAAGAGCATGTAATTTTTCTTTCTGGGTCTTTCTTTTTTTGTTTAAATATGATGGAATCTAGTTCCATCGTTCTTCCTACATATGATAGGGCTTCACTTTTCTGGCTAAATATTAATCTATTGAATCTTATGTACACATAGCATATTTTCTTCTTTTGATGAAGCCCTAAATTTATTTCATGTCTTAGCCATTGTGAATGTGTTACAATATACTTAGTATTCATTGCATGCTATGTTAAGTCAACTTATGTCGCTGTGATCAACATACATGAAACAAACAACATGGAAGAGGAAAGGTTTATTTTGGCTCAGTTTCAGAAGTTTTAGTGCATGTTTGGCTAGCTTTATTGCTGTGGACCTGAGGTGAAATAGAACATCATGGCAGAAGACTGTGGTGTAGGAAAGCTCCTCAATTCATGGCAGCCTAGATGCAGAGAAAAATAGAGTGAGGAAAGAGCCAAGGACAAGATATAGTTCCTCAGGTCATTCCCTCAGTGACTTACTTCTTCCAACCATGTGTCACTTGCCTACAGCTTACACCACCTCTTAGCAGTCCATTCAAGTCATTAATTCTTCAGGTGTGTCATCCACAGATGGGGTTAGAAATTTATGATGTCATCATTTTCTAAGGGCCCACCTCTGAACACGAGGGACCAAACCTTCAACACATGAGACACTGAGGGACTTTCGAGATTCAGACTGCAATATATACTGACTTCATTCCTGTCAGAAATATACCCAAGAGTGGAATATCTGCATTACATGGCAGTTTTATTTTTTTTTTTATTTTCTTGAAGACATTCCATATAATTTACCATAGTGACCACTAATTTACATTCCCATTAACTGTGCATGAAAGTACGGTTTACTGCTCATCTTTGTCAGCATCAGTTAAAATTTTTTATAATAGTCATTCTAATTGGAATTCCATGATATCTCAAAGTGTTTTGATTTGCAGTCCTCTGAAAAGATTGATATTTTTCATAAATGTATTTGTTATTTGTATTTTTTCATTTGGGAACTTTCTATTCCAATCATTTGCCCATTTTTGAATTGGATTGCTTTCTCTTATTGATAAATTACTTGAATTCCTTATGTATTCTGGATATTAGACCTGTGTCAGATTAATAGCTGGAAAAAGTTTTTTTTTTCCATTCTGTAGCTTGTCTCTTCACTCTGCTGACTATTTCCTTTGCTGTGCAGAAGACTTTGAGGCTAATGTAATCCCACTTACAAATTCTTGATTTTGCTTCCTGAATCTAGGAAGCTTATCCATAAACTCATTTCCTACAAAGGCTACAAAACCTTCCAATAGCTAGTTTTTACTGTGACTCTCTCTCTCTCTCTCTCTTACTTTTAGCCCTGTAGATAAAAGATGTTTCTATCAACTGTGAAGCTGGAATGGTGGGTAATGGGACAGTTTGTTCCTCTTATTACCCTGAGATGCCAAGTCTCTGGATTTTATATATTTTCTATTTTTCTACAATCACTTTCCACTGTTATCTCATGGTAACTTACATCAATATGCTTTATAACCACAGGTGTTTTTGTGTGGAGAAGGTGAATGCTAGGTATCTCTCGTTAGTCACTTATCTAAATTTTTGGATTTCTGTAACTTTTACCACATTCCTAAAATGTCTTAGTTGCTGCTTCTTTTGATTTTTAAAGAGAGAGAGAGGGACAGTGTGAGAGAGAGAGAGAGAGAAAGAGAGAGAGAGAAGGAACCAATATTTAGTTTTTCATATGGCTTCTGTTGCTCCAATACTTCATTGTGTATGTGGTGCTGGGACTTGAAACCGCTACTCACAGATGCCAGTCAAGAACCGTAACTGCTGAGCCTCCACTCCAGCCCTCAAATGCCGTAGCTTCTTAATCAAAGATTTGGGAATGATGCTGAAAAGCTGGGAATTGAACTGATATTTAACCATTAAAATGCATTAGATTTACATTTTTTAAAAAAAGCTCAGATTGACACAGAAAATTTAGGAATATAGAATAAATAGATAGGAAATTATTTTAACATTCTAAAAGAACAATAATGAACAGTTTTACGTTGTGGATGACTGAGAATGAAACAAAAGACAAGAACTGGAAATATCCAGTGATGGATACTTCTTTGTTTTACAGAAGGATTATTTAATCTAATGCTTCAAAATCCTCTACAAAATACTAGGAAGCCAAATCTAGCAACATATTAAAATATCTATATAATAATAAATAATAATGTGTAATATATGTATTAATGTAATAATATATGATATGAACATAGTTTTTTAAAAAGCATTCTCAATTGTGTGTTGATTTTGTCTATATTCAAATCCTTGCATAATAAAAACATTTAGTAAATAAGGAACAGAAAAAAAATTGTCTCATAAAAGCCACTTCCAAAAAAAAAAAAAACCCACAACAAATATACTTAATGATAAAGAATGGATGTGTTTACTTAAGATCAGGAAAAAGGAAAGCTCATTCTTGTCACTTCTATTCAATATTATACTGAGAGTTCTGGCTAGGGAAATTAAACAAACTAAAATCATTCACATTGGAATCAAAGTTATAAAGCTATTTTCACAGAAGTCATAAACTTACATACAGAAAATACAATGGAATCACTAAAGAAGTTTAATACATTAATTTAATAAGTTAGCAAAAAAATCATTTGCATGAATAAATTATATTTCTGTACACTTGCAAAGAACAATTCATAAATGAAATATAAAAATCAATTTTATAAATAATAGCACTAAAAGAAGTAAATACCTAGCAATAAATCTAACCAAGAATCTAAAATTCTCAGAATAAAGTTTGGGGCATCTTTCTTTCCATAGATTTTGCAAAAGACCCTTAGATATGACAAAAAAAAAAGTGTAGGAAAATTTCTTCTCTAAAAACTATGAAACAGGGCTGGAGTGGTGGCTCAGAGGTTTTGACGCTTGCCTGGCAAGCTCGAGGACCCGGGTTCAAACCCCAGCACCACATACACAACTAAGTGTTAGAGCAACTAAGGCCAAGTGAAAAACTAAATAAAGTTGTTTCTCCCTTTCTCTGTTTCTCTCACACTGTCCCTCTCTCTCTTTAACAAAAAAAAAAAAAAAAACTATGAAACATTGTTGAAAGAATTAAAAATATTCATGTAAATAACAAAACATCCTATTTTATTGTATTGGAAGATGTAATATTGTTAAAGAGGCAAATTTCCCAGAGTTATTTATAGATTCAACACTACCACTCTCTTAGTTAATGTGATAGAAATGAGCAAGCTGATTCCAAGTTGATCAAGAATAGACAAAATAACCACCCCCAAAAGACTAAAGCAGGAAGACATACTTTTCAATTTCAAAATTTAATCTACAATGACAAACTGGTATATTGGTTTAATAAAAAGGGAAATCCAAGAACAAACCCATAAAAATGAAGTCAACTGATTTTCAATAGACGTGATGAGAAAGTTCAATGGAAAGAATGTTTTTTCAACAAATGACGTTGTTATTCCTGGATGCCATGCAAAATGAAGATGGACCCTTGCCATTTGATTCACAACATTAGCACCAAATATCTCAACACTTAAAATTCTAAAGCATGCTGAAGAAAAGATGGTGTACTTGATGACTCTGGAAGCTGCAGAAGATTCTTACATATGAGAACAAAACTATTAGATCAAAAGAAAAAAGTAACATCATTTTGGATTTCATGAAAATTAAAAGTAGTTTTGATTCCAAAAATGCCATCTAGAAAGGGAAAAGCCAAACCACAAAATTGAAAGATAATATTTTTTGGTCATTTATCTGACAAGCATTTCGTATACAGAATATATGAAGAACACCTACACTTAAATACTGAGAAGATAATATTTCAACTAAAAATAAATAGACATTACTGTAAGAAATATGTGTTAGGGTTTAGACACTAGGTGTCCCCCAAAAGCTTATGTATAAGACAGCACAAGAAAGCTTAGAGGTGGGTTATGAAAGCCTTAATGTAATCAGTGCAATAATCCTTGGTGTAGCTATAGGCAAGTAAGATGAAACTAGAGCAAGTGGGTTTTTGGAGTCATGCTTTTGGGGTATGTATTTGTCCTTAGTGAGGGGAGTCTCTCTCACTCTCTGCTTTCTGGTAACATATTCTGAGTGGCTTTCTCTGCCATACCCTTTCACCATGATGTTCTGTCTCACCTTTGGTTCCCAGAGAATGGGCCTGGTTGCCTACAGACTGACACATCTAAAGAGGTAAGCCCACAAATAAATTTTTCCTCCTTAAAACTGTTCTTGTCAGGCCTTTTGGTCAGAGCAGTGAAAAATCAATCTGAAATAGCATACAAATGGCTAATGTTCACATTGCAAAAATGCTAAACTAGTCATTAGGGGAGTGCAAATCAAAATCATGAGATACTACTTCATAAACACTACTATTGCTAAAACAAAATGTCAGAGATAAGTGGTGGTATAACTCAGTGGTAGAGCATATGTTTAGCATGTGTGAAGTGCTACTAAATAAGTACTTATGTGGGGCTGGGAGATGGCACACAGTAGGATACTTGCCTGGCATGCACATGGTTCCTGTTCCATCCCCAGCACCACAAAAATAAATAAATAAAGAAAAAAAAAGATGGAAAATTCCTCCGTCTCTCTCTATCTCTTTCCCTCTCTCTTTCTATTAGAAAAATATACTGCTATCAACATTGAGATATCAGATATCAGAATGCTCATGCAATGCTATCCTCATATAACGTTACTGAGAAAACAAAATTTTGGAGTCAATTTGTGAGTTAGTTGGGCATCTCCTTAATGAGCAAACATAACATTAGCATACAAGATGGCAGTTATACTTCTAGGTACTCAAGAGAAACAAAGAAATATGTCAACACTAACATAGTGAAAACAAATACTAATAGCAACTTTATTCAAAATAGTAAGAAATGAGGAATATTTAATATGTTCATCTACATAAAAATGGATAAACGAAGATTGATGTATACATAAAATAATGTACTAATCGTGAACAGGAGTAAAGTGTACATTCTACATAAATAAATTTCAAGTATTCTTGCTAAATAAAAGAAAATCACGTAATAAAAAATAGCATCCAAAATGATTTCATTCACACGGGAGTCCAGAAAAGAGGAAACCCTTTAAAGACAGAGGGTAGATTACTGGTTTTTAGATGCTGCTTGGGAGTACTATGGTTTTAGAAAATTGATAGGTAAAGAGTAAGGGAATTATTTTAGGTAATAAAATTGTCCTGAAACTGACTGTGGTGGTGACTGAGCATATCTACAGACATAGTAAAACCACTGAATTGCACACTTTAAATAGAGGCATAACTTCGTCAGTGAATTATATCACAGTGAAGCTATTTAAAACTATACTTCTTTTAATTTTGAATCCATTCCCAGTTAATAAGTAAGACTGTCTTCTTTGTAAATCTAGCATTTTCTTTGCAAAATTGTGAATTTCTTTGACTCAGCCTTATTAACTGGGAGGAAATTGAAAGCACTACTCTTGTGAACACACAAATGATAAGAAAGTGAAACAAACATTACTTATACGAAGAAAGCTTACTGGCATGGATAGTAGTTACACACACCACAATATAAGCTAAAGTCACATCCAAAGCAAGGACCAAACTCTCCTCAATTCTAAGATTGAGAAAGGTAACATAGATGCAGAATAGAAGTTTCAAGTCAGCAGAGGTTGATTCAAGAGTTTAAACAAGGAAAACAGCTCAACAGCTAGGTGAAGTTGCAAAAGCTAGTGTAGAAGCTATATCAAGTTCACAGAAGATCCAGCCAAGATACTTGATGAAGGTGGCTACACTAACGGACATGTTTTCAACGTAGATGAAACAGTCTTATATTGGAAGTTGACTTCTAGAACTATACAGACAATCAAACGTCAGTGCATAGCTTCAAAGGACAGTATGACTTCATTGTTATGAGTTAATGCATCTTGTGATCATGTTCATTTACAATTCTACAAGTTTTATAACATTTAAAAATCACACTAAATATACTTTGGACTCTAAAAATGGGAAAAGTCAGACTGGATGACAACACATCTGTTTGTAAGATGGTTTATGAAATATTTTGAGCCCACTCTTGAGTCTTACTGTTGAGGTTTACAGCTCAGAATAAAAAAGATTTCTGACAAAATATTACTGCTCATTGATGATGCACATAGTCAAACCAAGAGTTTTGATTAAAATACACAATGAAATTAGTGTTTCATTCCTGGTGACACATCTCTTATGTCACCAATGGATAAAGTGTTTGTTTCGACTTTCAATTTTTTCTTTTATATTTAGAAAAATTTTGTTGAGATATAATATTCATATAATATTCATATTTAAGGGCTAAAATATGATAATTTGATAAATGTATACAATGCATAAGAATCAAATCAGGGAAATGCATATTTCCAGCTCCTCAAACATTAATAATTTCTCTGTTAGGAACCTTCTCACTCTTGTAGTTGTTTTGAAATGTATCATCAATTGTTTTAATCAATAGCTACTCTGCTCTGCTAAAGAAAAAGAAAATTAATACCTCCAATCTCACTGTATTTTGGTACCTTTAAAAAAATGTTTAAGCATTTCCCTTCATTTATGCCCTTCTCAGTGTTCACTGACCAATATTCCACTCAATTATTCTCTGAGATTGACTAAAACTGAATGTCATTTGGCTACAGATTCAATAGACAGTGATTTCTTAGCTCTTAGAAAAGCAAACTGAAAATCTTATAGAATAAATGTATCATTCTAGATGTCATTAAGTACATTGATGATTCATGGAGGAAGTCAAAATATTGACATTATTAGAAATTTGGAAGAAATTGGTTCCAATCCTCACTGGTGACTTTGAAGGTTTTAAGACTTCTGTGGAGGTAATCACTGCAGTTGTGGTGGAAATAGAAAATGAACTAGAATTAAAAGCTGATATTTTGACTGAATTGCAGACATTACATAGTAAAGTTTAACAGATGAGGAGTTGCTTCTTAAGGATGCATGAAGAAAGTAGTTTTCTGTGATGGAAACTACTCTTGGTCAAGATTTTATGAACATTATTGGAATTCCAACAAATATTTAGTTTATTACATAATCTAAGTGGTTGAATCAATGTGAGGTTTTGAGAAGAGTGATGCCAAGTTTAAAAGAAGTTCTATGGATGTTTAGATGTAAGGAGTTCCCAAAAGTTTATATGTGAGACAATGAAAAAATTTTCAGAGGATAAATGATTAGATTACAAGAGGTATAACTTGATTGATGGATTAATCCACTGATAGGGATTAACTGGGTGGAAACTGTAGACAGATAATGTGTGGCTAGAGAAAGTAGGTCACTGAGGGCATAACTTCAGGGTACATATGTTGTTCCTGATGAGCAGAACTCTGCTTCCTGATCACCATGTCCTGAGCTACTTTCCTCTGCCATGCCCTTCTGCTATGATGTTCCTGTTTCATCTCAACTCAGGCCCAGAAATATGGAGTCAGCTGTCTATAGACTAATTAACACCTCCAAAATCATGAATCCCCAAATAACCTTTCCTTCCTCTACATAGTTCTTATCAGCTCCTTTGATCACAACAATTAAAAAATGATTAAGAGAAGCACCATGATATGTTATAGAGAAATCTTTCAGGAAAGAAAGATGCAATTAACATTGAAAACTTTACTGTTTTATTTGAAGAGGTTGACATAGTCTCTTCAACCCTTAGCTATCACCCTGCTCAGTCAGCAAATATCACCCTGGAGCCAAGACCTCTTACCATTAAAAGGACTATGACTTGCTGAAGATTCATATTTTCATTAAAAATTTTAGCAAGTGAAGTGTTTTTCAATGAAAACATAATTTTTAGATATAATACTAGTGTGCAAATAAAAGGCTAGTTACATATACACTTGGAAATAAAATTGTCATGTGACTTTATTGTGATATTTAATTTATTTTGGTTCTCTGAGCTGATACTACAATATCTCTGAGGTTTGCTGTATTTATCAAAGTACCTTGAATTTACTTATACACCTTGATGAAAAAAATATTCATAAATTTCTGAGTCAGCTTACTTTGTTCAAATATAATCAAAGTGCAAAATGTAATACTAAACGAAATAAATGATATATTACAAAAGTGTAATATCTTTTTTATAATATGTTAACATATTTAAGGAACAATAGACACAAGGAGTAAAACAAGCAATATGACTATGTACTTAAGAAAGCCAAAAAATGTATTTTCCTAAGTGTTTTGCATACATTGATATACTCAATCTCATCATGTTAGTGTATAAGTTGTATTCTCTATTTTTCCAAATTTATAAATATTTTAAATGCAAATATATCTAATATTGTGAGCCAAATAATGTGATTGAAGAATTTATTTTGTATATTTTTGCCAATATTATGTACAGTTTATCCATTAAAAGAATGTTCATACTCAATATTCTTCCTTAATATAGTTAATGAGGTGATCTGGGGTACCAAGAACTACCCCTGAAATCAACAGGTATAACTTTGATGACCTGACAATAATTCATTGGAGGTGAATAGTATTTAATAGTCTATAGACTTGGTTCGCCCTCTTTTGGCAAAGTTTTGAAGTACAAATTTCTAGACACAAGAAGCAAATATAATTTCTCTTTGGCTTTGACAGTGGATATTTTCTTTTTTTTCCTCACTGCTCCAGGCTATCAACATTATGCTCCTGGGAACCAACAAGATAGTCTTCTAAGAATGTTATTGATATTATACTTAATGGTTTGGAACAGCAAATTTAATTAACCTCCAATATTAAATATGACTCTTCAGTGATAAAAATACAGCTTGCATAATTTTCTGATTTTAGTGTTATGAAACTTAATATCCCTCTTAAATTTTGCAACTGTAAACTTAGTCATCCATTGATTATTCATAAAAGCAGAGAGAACACTAAAATCATATTATGCTTCCTATGGAGACTTAGATTTAGCAAACATTCAAAAAATATTTTTTTCTGTTTAGTAACAATGGTAACTGCAACCTTCTAACTTACATGCAACCATTCTTTTTATGGTGAAATTGCAATTTCATTTCAAAATGCCAGTTTGGCACTAAAATTTTATATGTTTAAAGTAAATCTTAATTTCCCAATTATTTTATTTCTTGAAAAAATATATAGTCACTGGTAAATATTTACCAGGTTTATTTTTTGTTCAACCAAGATAATAGATCTTCTTGGCTCCATGTTTAATCCTTCGTTTTGCTAACCTTTTGGAAATGTGACATAAAAAACAAGAAATTATTAAACATTTGTAAAAGGTATTAAGATAATTAAATCTATTTTTTTGTGTTTTATGACCAAATACTAATTTAGGACTACTTTAAAATGATGGAGTATTTTATATTAAGAAACAGAAACTGCTGCAGATAGAAACATTTTTAAAATTTTTTGACATAACAGAAAATCCATTTTATTCTTATCTTGATTCAAAGATAATTTATACTATTCATTTAATATGTATTATTTCATATTTCAAATAGCTTTTTTATTTTTAACATGCTCACATCAGATGCATCCGTTCTTTAATTAGAATTTTAAGCAAAGCATTACAAAATTATTCCAAAGAGCATTAGGCTGAAAAAATCTTTTAATTTTGTCACTAAATGCAAATGCATGATTCTATTTCTTTTGATGGTAAAAATATCTCCAAAGCTCTTGTATGAATTAAGGTGTTAGAGTAGTCATCCTAGCATCACAGTGTAATGATGTGTACTAAATGTTTTGCTGATTTATTTTATGAAGGTAACATAAATCTTCTTAGGATGCTGTGTAATCTGACTCTGACTGCCTAGATTCATAGCTTGGGACTCTCATCTTATAACTAGGTAGCCTGAGGCCAGTTAATCAATCTTCTTTGTCAATTTTCTCACTTCTAAATGGAGGTTAACAATAATCCCTAGAATTAATATGGAGATTAAAAAAGATTAATATGTTTGAAGTGATCAGTAAAGTGCCTGGCATAAAAAGTTCCTAATAAATATTAGTTATTCTTATTAAAGCAATGAAACATGTATATATATTAATATTAATTTATATTACTAAATCTTGAGTGATGATGATTGCAGAAGATTTATTATTAAATAATTCTGTATTAAATGGGTGCTTTCTTAGGAGTTGGTTTATAGCATTGCTAATTCATTCTGGATTAAAACAGGACGGGGTATATTAAAATATGTAAATAGCAAATTTCATTTAAATTAATTAAGAAATTAAAGGATAAATCAAGGGCAGAAGAGAAAAATTATTTATTTACTTTTTAGAATTTTTTTATTGGTTCAACATAGTCTTACATATTGGAGGGAACTGTTGTTGCATATTCATGCATACACATGAATAGATAGTGACATAGATAGTGACAAAGTAAGTTAAGCCCTATTCTACTCCAAGACCTTTCCCCAGTCACCCATTACCCGATCTTATGTCTCCTCTGTACTACTCCCATGTTATAGATAGAAATAAGCATATAAAAGTAGATTAAGTATTGAAATTTCTGGGTTTATATGCTTACCTGAGTATAGTTTGGCTTCTTATAAGAGTTGAGAGTACCCAGCTGTATTGATATCCTTCTTCACTGCACACCTCCCACCCTCTCTTCTCCCCAGCCCTTCAGAGCTATGGTTCTCCCAGCTTAGGAAGATTATTTAAAAAATAAAATATCAGGTACAGAACTTGAAAAAAATATGTTTGTGATATATACCCAGTCTCATGATTTCCTTGGGAAATACCTTGAATAAGAAATAGAAAAAAAAAAGAAATAGATTTGAAGGAAATGTGCCATGTAATCATGTATCAAAGGATGCCATTAACTGTTATATGTAAGGGAATTTTGTGTGTGTATGTGCGTGCTTACAAGAAAAGAACCCATTAAATGTCTCCATGACTTTGAAGAAGTGGGACAATTTGTACTATGTGCTACAATTTATTAATTTACGTTTAGGTAACATAAAAAAAGCAAAGAACTCTCAAACCCAAATGAATTCCTTTCACAATTTTATTGCAGAAACTCCTCTTCAAAGAAACTATAAGAGGGAGGGGAAGAAGGCAACCAATCGAGGTTTATCTTTACTGTTGCTTATGTGATTTTGGTCAAATGAGTGGATATCGATATATATTGCTGTTTTGCAGACTGATAAGAAAGGAGAAGAGGAGAAACAATAGGGAGAGGAAGAGGAGGAAAGAAATATGAGGAGAATGAAAAGGAGGAGGAGAGAAAGCAATAAGATGCTGGGAATTAGGAAAGCAATACATAAAATGCTATTTGGATTAAACAACATGACCCTCATAAAGGACTCAAGCACTTGCAGTTTAAAATGGTAGATTAAACTGAGACAGTGTCCTTTCCCTACTAAACAACCTGAATGTAATTAAATTCTTAATGAAATACAGAGGGATTCTATTGAAATAAATTACAACCTCTCAAAAAAATAATACAAAACTAATTAATTTATTTTTCATTCCCTACCTAAGATTCCTAAGAACTAAAAGTTGTCTTTCTGATACCATTATACTCAATTATATGTGTGGTTCCCTTATAGGAATATACATTACAAATTCACTGATTTTTTTTTTCCATTTGGAAACTCTTGTATTCAAGTGAAGAATTTCTTTGAGATGATTTTTTCTATTATATCTTTGTATATTTTTCTATTCTGTTTTACTTTTCTCGTTTCATTTTTCTTATTGTTACTTAAATATAATTCAATTTTTTCTTTGTAATTATTCTTCATTGATTTAGATTTTTATAATTTTAAATATTTAAATACTGTGTACTATATAATTATAATTATTATTTCTTCTTAGATGCTTACAAGGAGAAGAAGATGGAGTAGGAGGAGGAAGAGGAAGGAGTTAAAAATATGCCTCTATCAGAAGAAAATTAACTCATTCATCTGGAATTTTATATTTTTCATTGTCACATTTATTCAAATTAATATTAGATAAAATAAAAAATCTATGATAGATGTTTTATATTTTCTGATAATCAGGATAAGGTATCATCTTCTGTGTTCTTATATTTGTATTCTCAACATCTATCTTACATTATTGTATTGTGAATTTTTTAAAAATTTCACTAGTTTTGTTACAATGCAGGGAACAGGCTTGGAGCTTTAAGTTGATAAGTATTAAAAGCAGATGAAGACAAGGTTTGAACTGAGCTAAAATAACAAAATTAAGGATATTTCTTGAGTACTTTTTCTTGGGATCAAAGAAAAGCTTAAGCCCTTGAGTTCTTTCTCTAATTTTTGTCCCAGTTTCACATGGCTGAAGACTGACAAGACAGTTGATGCTAAAAAGAAAATTCCAAGATGTTGGATGGACTAACTCAGTTTGACTTTAGGGCGGAAATTCTGACTTGGTCATTTTATGCATGTTCTGGGGAAGGGGAAACTGCTTCTAGTTCAAGCATAAAAAATACTCCTTCACTTGATATAGCCTAGCATATCAAAACTTAAGACTTATGATAAGTCTCAAACAATAAGAAAATCAACAATAATAGTAAATATTTTCAGTGATTTCCTTCTACGCATTTAGGCAGTAGGAAGGTAGTTAATTGTAGTATTTAATATAGAGACTTTATTAAAAATTAGTCCCAGACATTTTTTCCATTCTTTCATCTCATGAGCTATGGTGTGACTTCCATGAAAGTGGAGAAGAGACAAACAGATTATTGTAATTTCATTTAGTATTCCAAGTACTTGAAGCAGAGGAACAGGACCTAGAAGCAATAAAAAATTATGCTGCTTTATTGCCCAGGGAACAATCTCTTTTTCTCATGACACACAAATCATCATAGAAATAGTAACAGAAAACTGTTCCTTTGACAATCTTAGATTGAATTGAATCCACTGGTAAACTTAATCCTGTTTATTCAAAAAAAGTTTATTAAAAAAAAGTGATACAGCACTATTGAAAATGTTCCATAAGCTGAATAAGTATGCATGCTGATTACTACAAAGTTTATAATCCTGTAGGTGCTTTACTTTACACTTTTTATAATACAGTTCTATGGATTTGATTTGGTGCAAAATTGTTAGTCGCCATGCCTTAACATGTATTACATACAAATAGTTATGGTAGAATACACAAACATTTATATGGTATTTATTCACTGCAGGTATTGGGGGTGAAATTTACGTGCTTTAAATATTTAGAACAAGATATTCAGAGGATTATTAAAATAGAAATGGAACAGACAGTTCAATTCATTATATTACTGTTTGTTTCAAAATTTATAGAGATTAACTGCTGTAGACCTTCAGAAAAGGGAGAAAATATTTCACCATGTACTCCCAGGAGAAATCTGAGTTGGTTCCTGAAATGTGATTTAGATTTAAATCAACTAGGTGAAAAAGAAGGCTGTCATGGATGTAGAAAAAATAGGAGTATAAAAAGTATGTTTTGAGAAAGTGATTGAAACTTTTAGTCTGGTGGATAGTATATTTTGAACTTTAGGGACTCTGAAAAGTATTTAGTCTTCACTTCTGAAAGCATTGAATGTAAAGCTGGAGGTGTAATTTCTCCTGTAGACAACAGGAGATAACTAAACATTTTTGAGCAGGAACATGACATGATAGAAGGTTTTTTTGAGGAATATTGACTTACCTGAGTGTGAAAAATGAATTGCAAAATGGAAAGAGAATGGCTCTTGAAGAATCAGGAAGCTATCCTAGAAAATTATTCAGTCTATACAGGAATAACATGATGCCCTTTTATAAACTGTTAAAAAAAATTCAAGCATGGAGAGATAAGATAGTAAAGTAGAAAACAGATAATTAGACAGCTACCAAAATTATAATGGATATGGCTCAGACACTAATTAGATTTTAGGATAAAGAAAGGTGTCATAGATCTTCAAACATGCCCTTAATTAAAATTTGATCATTTCATTCCAGAATTATGCATTTAAAAATTTAAAAACCTATTATTTATTGACATGCTGATGAAATCATTTTAACAAAATCCTATAATCTAGTACATTTATAATATTGCAAATAATCTCTCTATGTATAGATGGCTGATTTATAGGGCAAACATAAAAATCCCATCTATAAATTCCTTATCTTTGAAGGTATCCATATTGATTCTTTTTTTGGTATGAATAGAGGTATTGTACTTATAATTTGTGCAATTTTAAGTAATAAATTTCATAATCTTTCTTCAGTTGAATGATGAAACTTATCTGATATTTTTGAAAAAATATATTTTTCAAAATCAAGATTTTTTTTATTGAGAAGCTATAATGGAGTTTGAAAGTTGAAGTGGAACACTACAATGAATCTAATTAAAATAAACAGATATAAAACTCTCTTGTAACTTATTCTTTTTCCAATGAAAGCTCTCTGGGAATGTCAGAAGACATGTAAAATATGTTAAACAAGCTTTATTTACCGCATGGTCCACGTAGACAGGAGAGTAAGTTACAATAAAAAAAATGCATCTCAGCCCAGAACATTTATGTCAATGCATATATTACATTGCTCGCTTGTGATGAGAGTTTAAATCTTTCTAGTCTTACTGTCAAAATTGCCGTATCATGACATCCATAATATACATGAATACAGAAGATTATATATGAAATTCCTCAATTATAATATAATATACTTATGAAAAATCCACTGATAGGAGTCCTGATGGTTTAATAAAGTCACCACCAGTCGACCAGTCGGCCTTATGCATAATGCAGGAATGTTTCCACCTTCTTCATATTTCACTCCCATCAGTTGAGCCCTGTGATTGATTGATGGTTCATTTTTGTAACAGTTGTCTTTAATTTTTACTTCAGCTCTGGAATATATTGGGTATCACATTTTACCTTCATACATTCTCATCCATATTTGCAGAAATTTTTATACTTAGCTCACAATTAATTCCATCAATGAATTCTCAAAAACTATACAATGCTATTATTACACAGGCAGTTTATGATTTTCCTTCAAGATAGTGATGTAAGTACATGTATTATTTCTCTTTTCAAAATTCACATTAGAATTGTAATAGAAATAAAAGAGGAATTTTTTCTACCATTTAAAATAAATATATATAAAATGCTATATGATTGAAAATAGTGTCAGGTCATTGATTAATTTGTTTTTTCTCTTCTCTTTTTGAAGAAATAATAAAACTGAGTTTCAGATAAGGATCAAATTGGTCAGTATATATGTATTTGAACAAAATAACAACTGTGAATTGACAAAAATCTCTATCAGAATCAAAAATAAAATATATAAAAAGGGAGAATACACTAAAATTAAGTAAACCTAAAGGATAATTTGTGCAAATAAATCAAACTCAATAATGTATACTCTTTTGGAAGAACTCAAAAATCTAGCACATGAAAATACCAGGACCCAAGGCCAATTAAAATCTCCCTTTATTCGCCATCTACAGAATATAGAATAAAATGAGTAATTGCCGGTGAGTTCACCAAGGAAGAACAGTTATCCCAGTAGGAGAAGTGGTAGTCAAATTCCACCTATGTTAGTGAGCTTTCCATTGTTATGACACAGTATCTGGAATAATCAACTTGTAAGAGGGAAGATTTATTTTGGGCTGCAGTTTGAGAGCTTTCAGTCTATAATACAACTGTTCTATTGCTTTGTGCCTGTGCTGAGGCAGAACATAATGGAGAGAGTGGTGGAGGAAGCTGCTCACCTCATGGCAGCCAGTACGCAGAGAGAGAAGGACTCATGTCCCTGTACCATCTTCAAGGACACATTTGCAATTATCTAACTTCCTTCTACTAGGACCCATTTCTTAAATGTTCCACCACACACAAAGAATACTACCAGTTAGAGACCAACTCTTCAGCACATCAGCCTTTGTAGGACATTCAAGATCTAAATCATGAGGTAAGAGTGGTGGGTGAGTATTTATGGCACTTGCCTGGCATTCTTGAAAGCGTGGGTTTGAACCCCAGCACCACATTCACAACAAAGTGTCACAGCAACAGAAGGCACATGAAAAGCTCAATAAATTGATTCTTGATTCTCTCCATCGCTCACTCTCTCTCTCTTTCTCTCTCTCTCTCCCTTTAAAAACAATTCCAAATAAAAACACCATCTGTGTGTGTGTGTGTGTGTGTGTGTGTGTGTGTGTGTAAGAGAGAGAGAGAGAGAGAGAGTTGGGATTGAACCCAGGAGTTCATTCATAGTAGTCATGGACTTTACCATGGAGCTACATTCCCAACACATCATAATACCATCTAATTTCTGATTGTTACAACAAATATGTATGGAAGATAAAAGCTCTATGATGGCAGTACATATTCATAATCCCCCTATTATTATGTCATTTTTAAAATCTACTACATGTCATTTTGTGCTACATGTCAAAATTTACCAAACACAGACCTTTACGAAATGGCTAAGAGTAGTGGAAAATATTGGGAAAGACGATAGATAGTTCAGCCTTACAAATGAATGTAGGAAAGCAGATTGCTAGCACACTTCAGGATGTAATTCAAATATGCATCTGTGAAATGCACAAGTGAGAGAACATCTATGGCATTTTGATTTGGGATTGAAGACACTTTGACTAAGAGGACAAGGAGGTGGGGATAGTGACTTGTAAATGATAAAAATAGCAAACCAAAATTTTCCAAAGGCATAAAACTACCCACCTATATCACCTTTATCTTTGCATCTGATGAATTTCCACAGTCTATGTATAGAAAACAAAAACTAAAGAAAAATACTCTACAATTTTCCTTTACAAGAAAACAAAACATTGCATGTGAGGACCCATACTATCTCTCCCAGAAAGTTTGATATTTATCAAACATAGGTATTGTGGACTGAATTGTGTCCCCTCAAAATCTGTATGTTGAAGACATATTCCCAATGTTAGTATAATTGGGAATAGGCTCTATGGAGAAGAAATAATTTTTAAAGATGGGTTCTTACTCAGATATTACTTATATCTATTGTGCCTTTTTCAGATATGACTTATAGGAAGAGGAAGAGAGACAGAGATATCTCGCTTTCCTTTGCTGGTGTTCTTGGTCTTCCTTGTCCCTCATGCACAGAGGAAAGTCAAGGCAAGGATACATGAAATGGCAGATTTCTGTAAACCAAGAAAAAAAGGCCTCCTGGAAATCAAAATCTGGAGTCTTGTTCTTGAATTTCTCACTTCATAATTAGAAGAAAAGATATTCTGTATTTGATGCCACCAAACTTGTGATATTTTCTTATCTGAACAGGCTAATCTAAAGGCTTCCCACAGAAAAGATGAACATTCAAACTGTAAAATGGAAATATGAAATATAAACAATAAATATAAAAAATATACTGAATGGAAAGGTTTTATCTCTCTTGAACATAGTGTTGTGTGAGTGTGTGTATGTGTGTGTGCATGCATTTTTGTGTATTCCAAAAGCCAGAAAATGAGACTAAGGGATGGAAAACTAGGGAAAACAGTGTAATAGCAGGAATACTGTGGAAACGTGACATTACAGAAAAGTGAAAGAGAGAAGTTTACAGAATAATCAACTATCTTGGGAAATATGAGTAAAATTAAAACTACAGTTTGACATTGATTTTGTGATATAAAGGTGGATTAGCAGTTGGCTAATTATATTAAATAGAGTGAGGAACATAGGAGCTAAAACAGATTATAATTTTGTTCAAGATCCTTTTCTTAGAAGCACACAGGCAATGGGGATATAATGAAGAAAGACATTATGTCAAAGGATTGCTATTCATATTATAAAGAAGATGTCAGAATTTTTTTTGAAAGAAATATTCCAGAAATAATTGAATATGAGACTGGCCATCAGTGTGAATTTCCAGTATTTCTTTCTGTACGACAGAGGCTAGAAAGCCAAAAACAACATTTCTGGCCTCTCTGGCTGACTGTTCCATATGGGAGTCAAGTTTTGACTGTAAGTGTATTATTAACAAAGTAAAGTGAGGCAGAGTTCATCCTCCTGCTGTTTCAGCTATATTTTCCAATCTGAGACATGAGTTTTTATCCATCAGAGATTCAGGGTTGGGTTGGGTCACCAGTATTGTGGTTCTTGAATACCATTTGCAAAGGTGGTAGCCACGGGTTATTGATCCCTAGATTGCAGTCATGGCAGTATGTTCTTGAAGGTGACAAAGAAATTTCCCGATTATCTATGTACTGATTGTTGCACATGGAACAATACCTTCCATTTTGGTCATTTCTGTTTTCTTTACTTTAGGAGCCTTTACCTGGAGTAAAGATAATGTAGATTTATCTTTCGATGCTAAATTAATTAAAACAGGAGATTCATATTATTCACAGGTAGATATAGGTTTCATAATAAAGCATGTAAAAGTTATGGTAATCTTATTAAGAAAAATATATGTAATTAGTTATGGAAGCACACACTTATTTGGAAAGAGAAAAATATCACAAATGATAAATTTTAAAAGCTGTCAAGTAGATTGCACAGAAAAAGTATGAAGAAATGGCATCTTTAAAAATGTAAATGAGGACTGAATAGGTGGCTCAGTGACAGAGTGCTTGCCTGACATGCATGAGAACCAGGGATTGAACCCAAGTACTACACACACAGATAAATGTTGTTAAAACAAAAACCAGACACAAAACTAAATAAAAGTGACTCTCTGGCTCTCTTTCTCTTATTTACCCTTGTTAAAACATGTAAATAACTGGGCTGGGGCCTTAGTTTGGTGGTAGAGCACTTGTCCAGCACATGCAAGGAACTGGGTGACATCCTCAACACTTTATAAAAATAAATAAATAAAGTTAAGGTATTTTGTCTACCTACTACCAAAAATGAAAAAAGAAAAGCATGCAAATGATTTAATTACTTCCAAAATATTTTCTTACTTTTTTATTTTTATTCATTCAACATAGTCTTACTTTTAGGAGGGAATCATTGGCACAGAACTGTGAATACCTGCGTAATGACAGAGCAAGCTGAGGCTGATGCTAGTCTATGGTTCCCCCCCTTTGGATTCCTCTCAATCCCGTGTTTCCCCCAACTTTACCCCCATGTTACTTGGGCTTCTCATGGAGTCGAAAGTTCCCCACTGTTTTGATAACCCCCTACTCCCACCCTCCAGCTGCCTTGATGACCCTTCTATTCCCTGTCACTCCCTTCCCTTTGTCCCACAGCATCATAGGCAAGGTTCCCCTTGCTCATCTAATAATTCACCCGTGCTGAGGTTATTATTAGCTTAGCCAACTTTCAGTCTGTTTCTATTTGTATTCTAGCTTCCACAGTGAGGGGCATCTTCGTTGGTTCCATAGTTTCGCTATAGTAAACTGCGCTGCTAAAAACATTGATGAAAGTTATCTCTATAATAACCCAATTCTAGCTCTTTTAGGAAAACACTTAGGAGTGGGATAGCTTGGTCATAAGGTGGTTCCAGTCCTAATTTTTTGAGGAGTATTCACACTGCTTTTCAGAGTGGCTCTACAAGCTTGCAGTCCCATCAACAGTTTGACAGTGTTCCTGTCTTCCCACAGCCCCTCCAGCATCTGTCATTGTTTATATTTCTCATTTGTGCCACTTTGATAGGAGTAAGGTGGAATCTCAGTGAAGTTTTGATTTGTATTTCTCTGATTGCTAGTGATGTAGGGCATTTTCTCATATATTTATGGGCTGTTTGGACTTCCTCTGTTGAGAAATTTCTATTTAGCTCCTGAGCCCATTAATTGATTGGATTATTTGTGGTTTTGGTGTTCAGGTTTTTTGAGGTTTTTTTCTTACATTTTTGATACATACAGTTTGATCACTTCTCCTTTGATAATGAATTTTATTAAAATTTTCTACACAGAAAATAGAAAGAAAGCTTATTTCCGCCTCTACCATGTAGCACGGTTTAATGAAGTTTCTTCATTTTTGAGAGCTGTATGCATAAAACATGATACCACATAAAAACATCCATGGCCTGTACCAGTACTATAGTTGGTGGTGCTCTTCACAAACAGGAATTTCGAAATACTGATAAGTTCTGTTTTTCATAATTTCCAAAAAGTTGTGTCTCTATCTAACAGTTTACTAAACGTGAATATATTATCTTATATACATATACATATGTGCATGGAAATATATACACCCAGACTTTCTAATTTTATATGCTATATTATGAAGCATATTTCTGGCATGAAAGAACTTCTACTGTGTTTAGGTTTTGTTGGCAAACAGAACTCCAATCACACTTTTTTATTCATGATGATTGAGATTGTTGTCCCTATATATATCAAATATTTATAAGCCTTTGTTCTTGACATTCTATTAAGAAATGAAGCCATGATACTTGCACTTCTATCTTGATATAAATGCTAACTCTTGCACTCAGGTGAATTAGCACATTCATAGGACGGTAATAAGACTCTTCCTACAAGTTATTCCTAAACTGCAAGTTAGTGCTAATTTAATTCAGATATAAAACAAGTAAATATATTCCATTAAGGCTACACTCACATATCCCAAAGTCAGCTTTTCCATAGGAAAATCTCAAATACAATGGAGGGGAAGAAAAAGTGAACAGGGGCAACAGTATTAGCATGCATACAAATTTATAATTTGGAAATTTTTTAAAGAGTTGACCAAGAAAATTTAATGCAAAGCCTTAAAATCTGTACAAGTGCAGACTTCTGAAACTTAAGGTTCATATGCCAATACTCTTTCTGCTAATAAAAGTGTAGTTTTTGTTTCTTGAAAAAGAAGCCTGATTACTAGGAGACAACGTTTAACATTATTTAATATATGTAGTGCAAAAGTAAAAACTTTAAAACCATCAATGACTATCTTGATTAGCATGAAACCTGACTTTTCAACTTGGCTATGATTACACTGCATGATATAGTTACTATTCTTTTTCAAATTCCTGCCCCATTTCAACCATGCTTTTTGTATTACAGCTACCAAGACTGATCATTCTTTTCTTCCTCAAGTGTATCAAACCAATGTCCCTATAAGGAACAACAGTTCCTGTGGCCTCATGCTGTGCTGTTCTCATAGAGTAGCCACCAGTCACAGGAAACAATTTGAATTTAAATGAATTAAAAACACTAAAATCACAATTCTCAATTAAATAGCTGTGTTTCTAATGTCACTTGATAAGTGATTATGACTATCATCTTCTATCTATCATAAACTATTGCGTATATTGAATATTTTCAGCATTTTTCAAAGTTCCACTAGTTAAAATGGCCCTAGAACATTCTACTGAATACTTTCAGGCTGATTTATTGTTATCATTTTCTACCAAGGTATCTAGTTGCTGTAGCTATTTTTGATCTCCCTGTCAGAAACTATCTTATAAATTATATAATTTCCCCTTCCTGCCATTTACTACCAATCTGAGTATATCTTATTTGTGTGTATCATTATTTGTTTGTATAGCATATTGATTTTTTTGTTTTTACATGTATTCAAGTTTGTATGAGAATTATATCCCAATATCTTCTAAAATACCACTTTCTCATACTGCATGTGTTATTAGTAAATGAAGAAAATAGAATTAGTCCATAATCATCTTGTATTTCAAAATACAATGCCATGTTTTCAGATAAAATATGACAGTTAATGATAATGTAATGATTTGTGTATCCGACACTGCAGAGAACTGAATCAGCTTATACAATTCTTATAGTTTAGGGTGTGAATTAAAGTTCAAACTGAAAATTTAGGTCCCAAGTTCTGACTGTATCTCAACGGTAGAATGCTTGGTTAGCATGCTTGAGGACCTGGATTTTATCCCAAGTACCACAAAAACACAAAAACTCTCTAAAAAACAAAACCAATAGCAAAAATTTAGGTCTCATGCAAGTACATCAAGAAGCAAGTGCATAGTATTCATCAATCACCTTCTTTACATTTATTTTATTTGAAGAGTTTTATTCAATGCCTATCATTCTATGACTATTGTTCAGGAATCAGAGAACTTTTGCTATTATTAATACACAAGAAACACTCACATTTTAGTTCTTTTGTTTCTTTGACTTGTTTTCCATCTTTGGAAAGATGTTCTATATATTAGAAGTTGCTTTGTCACTCCTTCTTAACTTAGCTCATCAAAAAAATGTGAGGTTATGATATCATTTCTTTAAAATCTCATGCTATCAGGACTCATTATTATTTAGTCTTAGCTGTGTATGAAAGCATAATTATGCTGTTTCCTTCTACATTTAAGTGTTGCTTTTTTATTCTTTCCCTTCCTAAATTTATTATGCAATTATATCCTTATTACTTTCCAAGGTAAAATTTAAATATTCCCTTCCAGTGAAATATTTTAGAAAAAATGAAGGATTTTCTTACAAGAACGCACCACCAACAACAATAAAAAATTACA
This sequence comes from Aplodontia rufa, assembly GCA_004027875.1. NCBI lineage: Eukaryota > Metazoa > Chordata > Mammalia > Rodentia > Aplodontiidae > Aplodontia > Aplodontia rufa. Next base: position 61,738 of record PVKS010005535.1, on the reverse strand, counting down.
TTACATCTTAATTCCTTTCTAAAACTAAAATTGTTAGCAAATTTACTCCACTAGAACATAAGTTGTTTAATGAGAATGAATGTTTTATCTATCCAATTATATTTCAAGATCTGCACACAGTAAGTCCTTAATAGCTATCGATGCATCAAATATTAATGATTTAGCATCATAATAATTAGAAGATGCTTATTCAATTTTAAAAACACATGTTAATACAACAGTTTTATATTTAACAATACCTTAATTCAGCATGCATTTGATAATACATGTAATATCTATCACACATTGAAAGCGTTCAACTATATTCAGCAAAATAATTTTCTTTACTTTGCTTCAAATACTTTATTTTCAAGAAAAAAATTAGAAAAATGAATTATTCATTTATTTTCCTTAGTTATTGAAATTACTAATATAATGAAGTATATCTATTTGTCTGTCCTTGAAAATAACAGAGCTGCTTCTGTCAGTTTCTTTACATGTTTACTGCCTTTAAGCAAAAACATAGAAACACGATGTTTTGAAGTGTGATAAGAACACTGATACCCTCACCTTGCTACTTTATGATATAAGAAATTTGATCAGAGGGGCTGGAGGAATAGCTCAGCAACTGGAGCACTTGCCTGGCCTGAGTAAGGTCCTGGGTTTGAACCCCAGCACTACATAAACAACTAAGTGTTGGAGAGACAGAGGCCAGATGAAAAAATAAATAAAATTGATTCTGTCTTCCTCTCTCTCTGTCTTTACCAAGATAAGAAAAAAAAAAAAAGCATCAGAAAGTCAATAGCCATGTCATCCTTGGATTAGAAAGTATAGAAGTTCTGTGAAATAGTGCCTTTAATTGCTCTTTATTCTTTGTTAGTACTCAAACACAAGCTTTATTTTATTTTTAAGGATCATTAATATTTAAAAAGACTAATTATTACTCTAAATTTAACATAAAATTTATAATAGAATTTAAATCAATATTTTTTATGAAAATGAACACATATTCAATTTAGTATCCAATTGTGATCAACTTAAAGGTGATAACATGAAATAACTTATAAAAACATTAAATTTCAGAAAATATTTATATTTTATATGTGTTCATTCATAATAGACATTTATTGGGAGAGTTGTCACTCCCCACCTGGTAGTCAGTTTAGCTACAAGTATAACTTTTCCTTCCCCCTGCCCTCTGATTATGCAATTTTCTTGTATAACAATCCCTGGTTTATATTTCCCAAATAAATTCTTTGCTTGGCATACCAATGCAATTTATGCTTTGAGATTCCTTCGCACAGTTCTTCTAGGGTACCTGATATTGATAGTCCAATACTGAAAGCTTTCCTTATCACTACCTGAAGGAGATGGATAAGGGGAAGGGAGCTGAAGCAAGACCAAACCCAAACTCATTCATCTTCCTCCCTACAAGATAGAGTCATTTTCTCACTAAAGCTTTAACAAATGTGATTTTAATTAGAGTGCATTGTTTCATGGAGTCTGTACAAAGCAGAAATAAAAATGTGCTATTGCTTCTCAGTTTGCCTTAAATAAATATAATCTGAATCAAAAATTGAATAATGGAAATCTTAATTCATAGCCTAAGAACTCTTTTAATTTTATAGTACTTACTATAGTAATCATGTAATTAACTTTATCAAAAGAAAAAAGATGAAATTTAGGAAAAAATATTCTAAATATTTAAGCTAATATCATAAAATAAAAATACACTAGCAATTCCTTATGAAAAGAATTTCTAATATTACATTCTGTTTAATAATTATTAGGCATTTAATATTATTCTTGTGATATGTTTATGCTTAGTTTTTATTATCATATGAAACTTCATTGGTATAGTTGTAGCTGGGTGTGATGATAAAAGGAAACTGATGTGAACATTTGGATACTTGTTCTTAGGAGCAACATTGATTAATGCATGAATAAATTTTTATTCATCTAAATATTATCTTGCCTATTTAAAATGTTTTATATATTTGATATATTTCACATGTCACTGACCCACACTTACTATAAGTAGTCCAAGGGTTAGAGATATCTAACTGTTAAACATTCCCACTGTGATACCTGGTGAAGTACTATTTTGTCATTATTTCTGCACTTGATCCATTATGTAGTCAGTGAGCATGTAAATTGTAGCCAAGTTTCCAAACCATTTCACTATATAAGCACTTCAGACATTTTACAGTTTTATCAGTAAGACCTTCTGCTAATTATAAAATCTAGGATTGACATTATTATATTGCAGATAATGTATAGGTTCAATTTTATAAAGACAAAATGTTTCTTATGTGTGTGTACCATTTTACACATAGAAACAATGTTTAGAAATTGATAGGAATCTATGCTTTCATTGATACTGCATATCACCAATGTCTTGATTTTTGAAAATTGAACTGAATTAAATTATATTTTATTCGTTTATTTATTGGCATTGTGAATTGAACCCAGTTACACTTCACCTTTGAGATACGTTCCCTGCCCTTTTTATTTTTTATTTTGAGACAGGATGTCACTAAGTTGCTCAGGACCTTGCTAAGTTGCTGAGGAAGATCTGGAACTTGAGATGCTGTTGTCCCAGCCTCCCAAATCAGTGGGATTACAGGTGTGTGCCACCATGGCCAGATCCATATCTCATTTTAGATTCATGAGAGCAGCCCTTTCTTAAGTATAATAATAAAAATCATATTTTATGTATCTCTGTAATAATAGCTCATATATTTTGAACATTTCATGCATTTTATCTTCTAAAAATTTTGATTGATAGAAATTCCATGTTTTACTGAATTTACTTATTGTAGATTTACTCCAATTTATGATTATTTTTGAAGTATGCAATTTTAAAATTTTAATATAAACAATTAAAAATTATTCCCCATTAGGGTTCATAATTTTTTTTGTTGCTTGGTACTGGGGATCAAACTCAGGGCTTCATGCATGTAAGAGAGGCACTCTACCACTGAGCAATATCCCCAGCCCAGGGTTCATGATTTTTATATTTAAAAAAAATCCTTCCATAATCATATGATTAGACTATAATACACATAATCATCTGATAGACTATAGCATGTCCAAGGCCCTAAGTTTGATCCTCAGCACCACATACCCAAAAAGTCCTGTAATTAGATAGTTTCAAAGATGTCATCTATATTTTATTCAGATATATTAAATTTTACAATTCATACCACAGACTTTACCTGAAACTGGTTTTCATGTGGCTGAAAATTACTTTCAATATATTGATATTATCTTCACAGTATAATTTAATGTATGTCATTTTTCCTACTAATTAATTTGCAAAATAAATCATACATTCTGATATTTCCATATGTGTGGATTCTGTTTTTGAACTCCATTTTCTATTTGACTAGTATTTTTGCTTATGTTTGTGAAAAAAATTGCATTGTGCTGATTAACATGACTTTACTATCATTATATATATGATAAGGAAAGTACTTATTTCATTTTGTTCTTTAGTATTATACTTGATATTCACATATTTGGTCTTTACATATATTTTAGAGTTACTTTTAAAAACATTGTAGGTTATTTATTGTAATACCATAGAATATACAAATTAATTGGGAGTAACTAACTTATTTGAAAATGTGGAATTTTCTATTAATTTATATTATAGATCTTTCAATATACTGAGATCATTTAAGTTTTTTATTTATTCTTTTAAGAGAGAGGGACAGTGAGAGAGACAGAGAAAGAGAGAAACAACTTTATTTAGTTTTCCACATGGCTTTAGTTGCTCCAACACTCAGTTGCATACGTGGTGCTGGGGTTTGAACCCGGTCCTCGTGTTTGCCAGGCAAGCGCCGAAATTGCTGAGCCACCGCTCCAGCCCCGATATAAGTTTTTTAAAAAAATGAAATTTATCATGAACTAGTTAAAAGGCATTCATCTTTAATAAAAACTACAGTTTTAAACTGTCATTTTTTTGTTGTAAAAATGTAATGGAATTTTTCTTAGGGATATTCCTGAATATTTTAATAAATTATTAATTTTAAAAATTTCATTTAGACTGGTTTTCATTTTCTATGTAGCAAATCATATCAGTCACACATTTTAAATCTGTTTCCTATCTTCCTTCCCTCCTTCCTTCTGTTTTTTCTTTCCCTCTTTTTTCTTTTTGTAACAATTATATATAATCTTTTTGGTTTTTATTCACTACTGCACTTACCAAATTTCCAATATAGCGCTTAACATAAATGTGGAATAAAAATATTGAATATTTCTTGCACTTAATTCTAATAAAATATGTAGCATTTGATATATGTTACATTTGAATTTTCAGCAATTAAATTAGCAATATATTAACAATGATTCAATTAAAATATTATCACATTTATCATGTAATCCACTCTCTTATGTAAATAATGATAAAATATTTTTCCAGTTCACATCTTAATTAAAAGAGATTACTAGGTTATTTTTATATTCTTACAAAGTAGGAAAATGTTGGGAAAATGAGATGTGTTGTTTTCCAATAATTCAGTATTTATCTTGAATTCTGTACTTGTGTGCAAAAATATTCCATGGTTTTATTTTCTGTTTTTACCTTTCAGAAGCCACTCCATTTTGCACCTCTCATTATGATAGACATCCTCACCGATTTTCCAAACCACATAAAAATAGAGGCCTTTTAACTGCTGTGTAAGTTTGTTTTGTTTCGCTTCCTGGAATAATAATCATATGCCCATCCCTTTTCAAGCTACCTCTCACCTCTGACATCCAGTCCCAAACAGAACAGGAGTGCTACCAGTGAAGCAACTTGCTAAACACTAAAACACCCTGTCTTGTTGAACTTACTCTCTTGTGCTTACAGATACTGCGTTCTTTAGAAATTGAAGGACCGTGGCAAGTCTGCATGGAGCAAGTCTACTGGCACCATTTCCCCCAAAACATAAACTCATTTTGTGTTTTGTGTCTCATTTTACTAATTTCAAACTTTTTCATTATTATTACGTCCTTTACGGTGATCTGTGTTATTACTATTGTTGTTATTTGGGGGCACTGAGCATCCCATCCATGTAAAATTAAAAACTCTATAAATGTTGCTGTTTTTCTCTGTGGTTTTCCCTGATTCTCTCTATTCCCTGAGACACAAGTAGTAGATACCTTGGTGGTATTGAAATAACTAGAAAATGTGTATTGCTTTATTTTGATAGGTATTATTTTTGTCCAAACTCCTTGCATATATGGAGAAGACTATTCAGTTAATGTGCTAGGATGATTTGGTGGAAGCACTAGACAATCTGAAGAACTAATGAAATTTTGGGAAAATGATAGCTAGGGAAGCAAGTTTGGAAGTGTCATCAAGGTGGAGATAACACAACTACAAACTAAAATGAAAAGCTCAGGCAAAAATACAAAGTAAGGGCAAAAAATTAGTCTTATTCAGATTTTGATGCCAACAAGTACCATTTAGTATAATTGGAAGCATGCTCATGTAAGATTACAAGGAGCAGAATATGTGATAAAACTTTATCTGGTCATGGTGGGAAAAATTAGAAGCATTATTTTTATAACTAAAAGTTTACTCTGGATCATTTCCATATCTGATCTTTACAATTGAAGTAAAATAAAGTGTAGTTTTAGATAGTCAAGAACTTTCTCAGAATGAGCAAAAGAATAGATTTTAAAACTATGAGTAAAATTACTAAGCAATGCCAAAAGCTACAGTTTTGAGATTTATTCTTAAGAAAAATTTTTAATTAATTTCTTATTTTGTAAGTGTGTGTGTGTTGATGTTTTTCTTGTTTTTCTTGGGGGGGTTGTTGTTGTTCCATTTTTTTTAAAGAAAGAGAGAATAATTTTTATTTAGTTTTTCCCATCTGTCCTTGCACCGAGACTTCGTTATGTACGTGGTGCTGGGGTTTGAACTCGCATGCATGCTAGGCAAGTGTCTTAACTGCTGAACCACTGCTCCAGCCCCATATCATTGCTCCATTTTAGGCCTGAAAGATTAACACTAGGAATAGAATGAAAAGCCAGAGAGTAAAGATATCTACATTTACATATATATATATATATATATATATATATATATATATATATATATAATATTGAAAATTTTCTTATATCTTTTATGAGATTATATAATTGTCTTTTGTCAGAGTGATAATCTCCTATTAATTAATGTCATCCTCTACATTAACTAATAGTTTATATTTTTGGTTAATCAGAAGAAGAATATGAAGGGATGAGTGAGAAAATTTGTTTTACTTCGTCAAGATGCGATACAGTGCTTAAACTTTAAAATTAAAATATGAGTAAAATAAGTTGAGTTATTTGCTTGCTGGTTTGCAATGACTCAAAAAAAATTAGTAACTCCAAAGTGTAAAGATTTTACAAAAAAAGAGTAAAGGGAATTATTTATAATTAATATTAGTGATGCTGGTCTGGGGGAAGTCAGGTTTCTATCCCCCAGGGACTAAGACTGAACCGCAAGGACACTGAGGCAAAGAGAGCAGATGGATTTTATTTTCAGAAAATAATAGAAAGCAGAGCATAGGCAGCAGAGCAGACTTCACCCGGAGTGGTTGAAGGGACAGAGCTGAGGAGGGGTCACATTTGCCCTTTTTATAGTTTCATAACCCTGGTTTTCACTCCCCAGGCCTAGGAACACAGGTGTAGAAGTCTGGCTTGATTTAGTCTTCCACCTGAGCTCCTTTATCAACACAAGGTATGCAGTGCCTTTGTTAGCACAAGGAAGTGTCTTTCTTGCACCCCCACCTTGCAGACCCTCCTTACTAACATTGGGGATATTAAACTGATAGGCATATTTGTTCATTAAAAGAACTGGGTTTTCTCTTGATGGACCCAAAATTCCAAATACATTTTCTCCCCCTGTCTCACTAGTACTGAAAGCATGGTAGAGGTACCTGTAAAAAAAAAAAAAGTGTCACTATAGAAAGTATATATACACAGACAAAAATGTGTATATAAATGTGTATAGAAAACAGCACTGTAATACTTAGGGTAACTATGAAATCATAGAAGAAAATTACAAATAATATATGCATTTCCTGAATTTTTCCAGCTCATTTCTAGACAATTGAATCTTGCGCTGGACTTATTCAGTTGTGTAGCAACTGCTCTATTTCTTAACGGTTCAGAATGAGCACTTACTGTCTCTCATGATGCCATGAGCTTACTCATTTATTTGAGGACATAAGAGAACGGCTGAATTAACAAAAGCTAAAGCATGCTTATTACTTTCTGTAACTGAAATAAATACCTGAGATAAATTAGTTTTTAAAGATGAGAGTTGTTTTGGCTCATAATTTGAGAAGTTAGCTGAAGCAGTACATTACTGGGAGCCTACTGCTCAGGAAACATGGTTACCACATCGCAGCTGGTATGCAAAGAAGGAGATAATAAGGGGTCAGAGTCCCAATATCTCCTTTAAGGGTAAGAGCCCGTGCTCAACTTTCTCCCGCTAGGTCCTGTCTTTTAAAGGTTCCGACATCTTCTTTTAGCATCACAGACTAAAGATCAAGCCTTCAACATGCAGGCCTTTGGAGAACACTTTTCCAAACACTAGGCTGCCTACTTTCACATAGCTCCACTCTCTGTCCTCTCTTTCCTGTTCTTTTGTCTCTTCTTCCCTTCCTTACAAGAGGATGTGTATACAGAGACTGCCTCTTACTAAATCCCACTTGGGAAAGAAAGGCTCTCTGCTCTGTCTTGCTGACTAGATAAAAAACAATCATATAGTGATAAAATCCTGTCTTTTCCCATACAGCTCTCTATCTTGTCCAAAAAATCAAATTTGTTTTATATGCAATTTATTCTTACTCTGTATTGGATTCTCAAGTATACCAAAAAAGATAAATGCAGCATAGTAGCATAGTTCAAATAATATTTATTGAAAATGATCTTTCCCGGGGCTGGAGCGGTGGCTCAGCGGTTATCTAATTTTTTCCTTAATATTTTTAATGATTCTTAGTTTTGTGATTAATTAACAAGTTGTATGACATCATTTTGAACAAGGACCTGGGTTCAAACCCCAGCACCACGTACACAACTGAGTGTTGGAGCAACTAACGCCATGTGAAAAACTAAATAAAGTTGTTTCTTTCTTTCTCTGTCTCTCTCACTGTCCCTCTCTCTTTATAAAAAAAAAAAAAAAGAGAAAATGATCTTTCCCTTTTTTTAATATTCTACTATTAATATGACATGGCAGCAGTAGTCACCCTATGGATTTTTCAGAATTATAGATTTATCAGAATATGGCTTTGTCTGTCCAGAATGTCCAGACCTCTCTCCACTAGTGGTCTCATTTGATATCTGAATCTTCTCTTCTAACACAAAATGTAAGTGATAAAGGGACAACCTACTTTTGGAGGTATAGTATTGCACTCTGTCATGCTACAGTTGTGATTTAAATGTTTCACTCTGGAAGTATCATGAAGATGGGCAGCATTGGTAATGCTTAAGAACCCAGTAGTAGCTGTATCTGGCAGGTGTTTGTTTTCACAGAAACTGAGTTTTATTTAGTCTTGACTCATTGAGCCTGAAATGCTTAAAGACACTTCAGGGAACTCCCTGCTGCTCAAATGGCAGAGCCCTGCAAATGAGTTCTTAGGTAGATGCCAGCTCATGCTGTGTTAGATTGCATGATTACATTTTAAAACCTTACCAAAGGACAAAAAAAATTCCAGAGACAAGACTTTAAAATGACAATTAGTATTAATAGTTTCTGTGAGAACCTAATAAATTTTGAAGCTTTACCTTAAATACAAAGAGGATACTTAATCCTTCCAAGTTTCAATAGCTTGGTATTTGTACTAATGTCACCATATTTTTATACAATAAGACAAACTGGCCAGGTGTGGTGATGTACACCTGTAATCACAGTGGTTCAGGATGCTGAGGCAGGAGGATCACAAGTTCCAAGCCAGTTTTAGCAACTTAGGGAGGTCCTAAGTAACTTAGGAGAAGCTGTCTCAAAATAAAATTTAAAATTGCTGTAGATGTGGCTTAGTAGTTTAGTGCCTCTGCATTAAGTCCCCAGTACCAAAACAAACAAACAAACAAAAAACAATAAAAAGACATCTATCTCTTTAGAATTAACAAAAGCAAGTAGATATCATGAAATAATTAATATTTAACATTTGATAGTTGTAAATGACTTCCTTGAAACTATGAACATGTCCATGATGCAGCCTTGCTTAAATAATGAGAAAAAGTTAAGTAACTATAGTTAACAGAAAAAATAAACATTCACTAGTTGCTATGTCATAGAACTTAAAAAAATCTAATTCTAAACATTTCCACAATAAAAATGAAGTCCCAGAAATAAGTACTAGAAACAATTTTTGTAAACATTTGACCCATTGAGAGGGAAGATAGAATATGTTTATGTGGATAAATAAACCAAATCATGTGAAATTCATTATGTATTGTTTAACTTTCTCAAAAAATATTATTGTAGTTTTGCTGATATTTAATAAAATGTATATGTTTAAAGTGTGCAATTACACATGGTAGTATACACACACTCTCTCAAAAAAATTGTCATCAAAGCAAAGACACTGAAAATGTATACCATCCCCATGTCTTTGCCAATCTTATGTTATCATCTCATCCTCTCATCTACTCCCCAGGAAACCACCGACTTCCTACAACAATTCAAGAATTGGCATTTTCTACACTCTATGGTTTTAATCAATGGAGTCATGCAGTATAAAGCTTTTTTTTTTATCAGGATAGCATCTTTCAGCACAGTTACATTTACATGTCCAACGTGTTTGACTGGCTCCACTCCAGTGATTAAAATGGTCAGTCTTTAAAATTTTAACTCTTCAGGTACATATCTAATAGTATCTTGTTTTGGATTCAATTTCTATTTTTCTAATGACTAATGACATTGAGCTTGTTTTGATCTTATTTGCTATCTGACTTGGGTGAAATGCCTAAGTATTTTTTTTTTCAATTTTGAAAAGAGCATTTGCTTTTGTATTACTGAGTATTGAGAATTCTTTATTAAGATGATATGGATTTCAATCTTATAGTCTATATAAATTTAGAAGAAAAAATTATTACTTTCAAATTATGGAGTCTGTAACATGTTTCTTTATTTTAATAATATCTCTTGAGTTTTTTATTTTGATGAAGTTTAGCTTTTCTATTTTTATTTACATAATTTAATCCTGTTACAAAAATTTTCTCCTACATTCTCTTCAAATGTATTAGAATTTTAAATTTTGCACTAAGGTCCACATTCCATTTTAAGTTAAGTTTTTCTTTCATATAGAGGTAGGCATAAATCAAAGTTATTTTATTTTGATTTTTATATGAATATAAAAATGAGAAATCTGCATTTTAATTGATATATTAGGCAACTTATATTTAATGTGATTGTTGTTATGATTGGATGTAACTCTATAATCCTAAAGTTTATTATTTATCTAATTTTTTCCTTAATATTTTTAATGATTCTTAGTTTTGTGATTAATTAACAAGTTGTATGACATCATTTTTCCTCCATTGGTGGCTTTAAAGCTATAGCCTTTTATTATAGTTTAGAGGTTATTTTATCATTCATACCATATATATTTATATTACCATAATTTGCCTTCAACTGATATTATATTAATTAGTCTATACTTTAAAAATCTTACACTGGAATACTTCAATCTCTGTCTCTTCAACTTCTGTGGTAATGTTGCCATGTGTATATATACACATATATACATATATGTGTATATATATATGTATACACACATTGTTGTTACTTTTGTTCGAAGAGATGAATATTTAAGGACATTCAAATAGTAAGAAACTATATTTGTCTCTCTATATTTTATATATTCACCAATGAACTCATAATTTCTTCTTCTAATTTTAAGCAAATTCACATTTCCATCTTATATCATTTTGTGTGCTAATGAGGGAATTGTTCTAACCTCTTAGAATATAGATGTGCATGTGATGCATTACTACAATTTTTGAATGGAATAAGTCTTTATTTTACCTTCCTTTTAGATGATTTTTTCTTGGTATAAACTACATATTGACAGCTCTTTCTTTCTATATATTAATGAAATTGTTCCAATGTCTTTTGACTTTCATGGCTTGCAGTGGAAATGTTGTTAACTTTGTTTTCCCATGCTTTTATATTTGATTTTCATATCTTAGTACAGGTTTTGATTAATTCTCTGTAATGTAGATTCGTTTAGTTTTCTTAATGTTCCTCTCTTGCTTGAGATTTGAGCTTCTTGAATATAAAATATGAATTTTATCAAATTTAAAATATTTCCAACAATATTTTTTGAAATAAATATTATTTCTCCTGTAAGTAGTGGACAATATAAGGTGTTAAGTCTTATTTAAAAGTTCCATAGGACTAGGAAGAAAGAAAAAAGTTCCATAGGACATGGAATAGTTAAAAATTATATTTCCTGAATGATTGAAGAAAGGAAACATTGAATTTAGACTTAATACAGTGAAATGAATTAAAGTAATTAATTAGAATTAACTAGACTTAAGTAGAATTAACTAGACTTATTGTAAATTTTAAACTGTGTCAACAATAAGTCCATTTAGAAATTACACTACAACCATAATTAACTTAAGGAACTCAGTAAGAATCTAAGACTTTTTGTAATATAGTTTGTAAAAGGGAAATACCAAGGGCAATTCAGGCAGCAGCCTGTCTATGAGTAAAAACACAATAATGGTCTACATAACTCTTGTTGCTGATTTTTCTCATATATCTTATCCAATCTATCAACAAATGGTGATCATATCCTAAAAATAACCATAATCTAAACATGTAACACTTCTTTTGCTTCTATTCTGGTCCAAGCCACTATCTTTTGCAAGAAAAATAGTTTATAATGAATTTTATGAATATAGAACAGAATTTGGCATAAAACAAATAATCTTATTATCATCATATAGAGCAAGCTACCTTAGAAAATCAGTTGTGAGTATTTAAGGGCAGACTACAGAAACCACTACTCATATTTTGACTAAAATAAATCCAGGAAGTACCCAGGAGACTGAGGCAGAAGAGTTCAAGATCATCTTGTGTAACTTAGTGGGATCCTGTCTCAACATGAAAATCAAAGGACTTTGTCTAATAACTTGGTGGTAGAGCAATTCTGGATTTAATCCCTAGTCCTGAAAAAAAGTAAAAGAAAATGAATATTAAGAATGTATGAGATATACTGATATGTAAGACTATATGAGCCATATGTGTAAGTTTATACAAGTATACAGATATGTATTTGAAAACCTAAAAATAAAAACTGGATATAAGCAGAGACTAGAAATATTAAAAACCTTAAAATGTGTAAAAATATATAGCAATAAATGATACATGCATCTTAACCCTTGTACCAAAGGAAGCCAATTTATCACCTGTCCAGGGATAACCTCATATCAAATCTCAACTGGAGGACTAGTAGTTATTAGCCCTGTAGGAAGTTAGTATTGCCTAAGCAGCTCAAACCATACGAGCATAAGTGCAAACAAAACATAAACAAAATATAAGCCACAGATCAATAGACTACCCTACAGGTCTAGCACAGTCTGTGTGCTCAAGGTCAGGAATTGCTATATTATATAACTGGTCAGATGATTGTCAACCTGCAGTGAAAATCACTACTTTGCATTGCATGAGTTTTCATAATAGCCATCTTATTTTAACAGTTGACTTTAAATGAGATTATTTATGTTTCTATTACCTTTCTTCCTCAAAGGTTTTTATTAAAGCTTTGTACCTAGTTTCTTTTTACAGAGTATAACAAAAGATATTGTACTGATTGATTCAATTCGCAAAATGCCCAGCAGAGCAGATCTAATACAATACACAGTATCTTTTTATTCCCTCAAGTAATGGAGGAATCTATCAAAGGATAATGTCAAAGCATTATTTTGTTGATCTTCTTAATAACCTTTATGATTATTGGTGCCTGATTCCATTGTAATTTTACTCAACTATTTCATTATGTATTTTATATATGAAAGGTTCTTTCTTCCAATAATCTAGGTGAAGACTTTGAGAAAAAACTTGAGGAGAGGGAAAGATTACATTTCTTATAAATTTTATGTAAGTCACAGTAACAGTAGCAATTGAATTATTTACTGAAGTACTCCAATCTCATCAAAATTTATTTATATTTGTGCATATCAATTTATGTGACAATTATTCATCTAGCCATAGTTCTACAGAATCAAGAACAATCCATCAGATAGATTTCAATCTATTTTAGGAACTAAACATTTTTTCCGCACAACCCTGTAGGATTCACCATCCAAGTTTTTTTTTTTTTTATGTCATTTCCTAAGATTTCAATAAGGTCTGTCTAAAATGTGGGGAGACATGGTTACGAAGGCTCTAATTTTGTGCAGTGTTTCTAAGTCACGCTCCCACACTATCTCAGGTGAGATATTCTACGTGAATACTCAGTCACAGCCATAGACTAAGGAAATGAGGAATGTTCAAACGTGGGCCTTATTATTTAATGTTTCCTTAGTTCTTTAACTGTTTATTTTTGTTTAAAGCTACTTATACTATTCAAAGGAAGAGCCAGGATAAAGCATCTGAAATATTAAATTAAATTACATTGAGCAAAGCAGATATTTTAGAATATCTGAATATGTTTATATACACAAACTCATCTTGTGCTTCAAGGAGTTACTTCCTTGAAAATACTATCTCAATTTTTTCTTAATGGAAGGTAGAGCAACATACGTAAATTCCCATATTTACAGCTCTGTTTCTCTGGATGCAGTAAGCTGATGGCAAAAGTAGAAGCAACTATGAAGAAAAGGGCAGTAATCCTGAGCAACTCTCAGTCGCTTTGCTGCAAAAGCTAAGTGAATTTACCACTCATAATTTTGGAAGGGTTGGCAGTGAATACAATGCAACAAAAGGTAAGCATTAGATTTCTTCCAAAAAGTAAGGAAAACTGATAGGGTCTTAACTAGGATTCACAAAAAGATAGGGTAATTGCTACTTTAAAATAGTTCAATATTACCATTAAAATAAAGAATAAAGCTAAAATTTCAACTAATCAATCCACCCCATGAATTCTAGGTTTTTCTTTATTTCTAAGAGTAAATATTGGGAAAAAATGTTTCAAAGTAAATAAACTACCTCAGAAACAAAACATTAATTTTAATATTGTTTGATTGTGTATGCAATTTCTTCAGACATGGACTGTTATTTTATTGTGTAACTTTGTTCTGCAAATACAGCTTTCAATTACACAGTTAAATACTTTTTGCCTGATTAAATGTCAGCATTTTAGGAAAGATTATGAGTAACTCATAACACTTATTAAGTAAGGGATTGTAGTCTCACAGGTTGACCTCCCTAAGGATAAACTTCCAAATGACACTTGATCTATGAATTTAATCTATGTTGACTATTATACAAATTGGGTCACATACTAAAACAGAATGAATGTAACTTCAAGAAAAACTCATTGATTATATATACGTGGTACATGGGTTGGGATTATCAGGATCTGTTTATCTATTTACATGTCAATTATCTATTATTTGTCAAGCAACTAATCAGTAAAATTTCATTTCAGTTAATAGGTATAATTATTGGCCTCATCTAAAAGCTTTTTATTGAACTATGATTACATGAAAAATTACATTAATCATTATGGATATAGGAAAACATATTTTTCAAATAGTAACTATTAACATGCATTTTTCATCCCAATGTAGGACAGAATATTATTTCCAAGCCAGGAGCCCAACCCATACACTGTTTTATTTATACCCTGCTCCTCCATCATCCTAAGCAATAACTATTATATTAACTTTGAAAAACATTTTCTTCTTTTATGTGTTTATTTATCTTTGACTGTGCAAAATGTAAGGCTTTGCTTCTTTTTAATTATTATATAATCCATTGTGTGAATTGCCAAAATGTATCTATTTTTCTATAAAGAGATATTGCATCTTTCTAAACACAAATTAAATATTATCAGTACTGAGTATATTCAGCATTATATTAAATAAGTATATTTAATTTTCAAGTTACTGTTGTTTATTTCCTGTCTTATACTCTTTTGGGGATGTGTTTGTTTTTCTTTTCCTAAGGAATTGAGGTGGACCATTAATTTATTTACTGGGATCGCTCTAGTTTTTTAATGTAGGTACTCAATGCCATAAAATTTCCTCTTAGAAATATTTTCATAATGTCCCAGAGATTTTGATATGTTGCGTTTTTGTTCTCATCCATTTCTAAAAATGTATTTGATTTATGCCTTCATACTTTTTAGATCTATTTTGATCTATTCTTCATTAAAGAGAGTATTATTCAATCTCCAGGTATTTATGTGGTTTTTGTTATTCTTCTTGCTGTTGATTTCAGGCTTCATTGCACTGATATCTAATAGGATACATAGGGATAATTTTATTTTTAATTTTAGTTATCTTATTTTGAATAACTTTTGTTCCCTTTGTAAATTCCCTTTTAAAAATCTCATTATAGGGACTGGGAATGTGGCTCATTGACAAAGTGTCTACCACCATGTAGTGAGGACCTGGGTTCAAGCCTCAGCACTGCCAAGCCATAAAAAATAAAAATTTCATTTTATTATATTACTAGCTTATATTTGTGCTCTTATTTATATTGAATTTATTGCATTTTTTAAATCATGGAATGTCTTGCTTTTCCTTTATAATTGTTCCCTTTAATTCCTTCTTTGATTCTTAATCTTTCTTTTCTTTTCATACTTTTGTTTAGAGACTATAAATTTAAAGTAGCATTGACATTAAGTGATAGTGCTAATATTTTTGCTGTGGCCATTTTGTTTATGTTTAATTGAACTAGCTCTGTCAAACATTGTGTTGGCTTTGATCAAGTGTAATTTATTCATCCTAACTTCCTTCACACTATAGCAGAGTTACTATTTTTCTCCACTGAAGAACATTATGAAAACTGTGATTTGAATCTAATCTCTTTTAATTGCTTTATTGAATCAGTACTAAAATCGTAAACAATTCTCATTTTTACATGCATAATCCTCTCTTATGCCTTCTTCTGGAATCTCCTGGCTATACTTAGAAATAAGAAGTATGATGGTCCATTTTCAGAATGTAGGTTTAAGGTGGCATGTAAAAGTAAGCCATCTTAGGTTGGGAACCATGTGGTCAGAGAAAATCCATTTTAAAATTCCTTCTCAGATATCCCATTACACCTATAACTCTTTTCTGTACACACCCCAATTTTATATTAACCAATCACACAAACTGTACCCCTGAGCTACTCCATTCAGAGTGAAGGGCAGGATTGCGTTAGATTACAGATGTAAGCAGGCAGGCTGTCAGCTCAAGTGTGCTTGCGCATTGGGTCCGCTTTGTGAGTGCACCCTTCTGCAGGAGTCAAGACTGTGCTGCTCACCCACTTCTGGGCACATGTTTGATTTTCTTATGGTACCTCAGAATTTTTAATAATTTTATTTCAAACATATGCACTGCACAGACTGAAAGATTTTGAAACAACCATCTATACTTTTATCTTTTGGAATGTCACAAATATTCATCTGATTTTTATCATTCCCACAACTATTATTTTCATTTAAGCTGGTCATTTTCACCCACAAAAGAACCGTATTTAACTTTTCTATTAAACTAACTCACTTTCCAAATTTACTTCCAATAATGATAACCTGTTAGAATATCTCTCCCTTTTAATGAATCATTGACTATTTCCCTAAAAATAGAATTGTGCCCTTGAACTTGATAAACAATGTGTTACAAGATCTATTTTGACTTCTTGAGCATTGAATCTTGCCCTTTGTTTTGCACACTCATGAGCTATAGCATTTATTTTTCCATAATTTGTAAATTTATTGTAACTTATTTCCATTTTGACACACACCTCTGTTTCCTCTTCTAGAACAGTAATTTGTATCAATGCTTCTTAGTAATATGATTTTAATATCATATCCTAAAGGAATTCTTCATTGATAAGGTAAATAACTTTTCTCTGCTTTCAAATAATTCTACATTTTAGCCTCTATAATTTTTATTACATTTTATTGTTATTACATTTATAATGCTCAATTTTATCTACAACTATAAATTGTTGAAATAAAAAATGGTATATTCTCTTACATGTATCCTAATATCTACCACAATAATTGAACATGAGTATATGCTTTTCTAATATAGGACAGAGGAAAGTAGCTATGGACTTAAAGAGGAATTCAATCACCTTTTCTGACATTAAGGTATGAGTTATAGGAGAATTAAAGAACAGGAGAATTAAAAATGAGTATCTTGAGGAGGAGGAGGAGAAAATTAAGTGGCAGAATGATTCAGAAGGAGACAGTGAAAATATGTGCAACTATTGAGTATTAGAAACATTTGTAATCTCTGTTCTATTTTTGTTTTCAATACACATATATACACACTATCTGATTAGAAATCTATTTGGTTATCAGAAATATTCTGATTCCTAATCTGAATCTTGTCTCTAGGAAATACATTTATTTAGACTGTGTCCTGGGGGCCTGATTAGTTTAGTTGAATTTAAATACCTGAAATTTATTAAGTACAGTGAGATAATTTTTTAAGTCATGCTTACATTTTATTAATTGCTACTATGTACACCCTGATACATAGTGTATGCATGTTCCTAAATATTTACAAACTAAAATTATTGGTTACAGAATCTTTCTTGATTCACACTTAGCAGTTTCTTGTGACTAAATATAAGATTGATCTTACAGAAAAGGAACATAAACAAAATTAAGTGACTAACTAGGAAGGCACTTTTTTCAACCATCACAGCTTGTAATGATCCGTGTTTAAGATATTTTATTACATAATTTCAGTGACAGCTCTATTTTTGTACATATTATAATCACAAATTCAATGCATAGTTTAATATTCTCCATTGTTCTGTGGAAACAGTAAGGAAGGTAAGCAGGGAACTCACTTAAAGAATATGGAAAATGATGCTTTAGCCTTGAATAATAAATGTGTTGCTGTATTCAATCAATAGTCAATGTGCCCATGGAGACTGAAGTTAGTGAGGGGTGAGAGCAGGTAGAGCCTCCCTCTCAGTGGTGACCTCCTGAGCATAGAAAGAAAATAAGCTAACTCATGATTGGAACCAGATTAGGAACTCCGGAGAGGAAAGCCTCTGTATGTGTTTATTTTCCATCTTTTATGCCCATCTTAAAAATTTTCCAGTGCATGTTCTCTTTAGGACATTCACAGGTGCTAAAATTACTGCAATTGCCAGTTGTTACTATATTGGGGAATAAATCTTACCAAACTTTGGAGAATGTTAGCCAGTCATTGTATGAGCTAACATAGGCAATCAGAGTGACTTTTAGGAAATTTTGAAAAAGAGAGATAAAATGGTTGTATTTTGAACGAACTTAACTTTAAACAATCATAGGAAAACATTTGTGGTAAAGCCTATAGATAATTTCTAACACATATAGAAATTAAGATGCAGAGAGAGAAAATTTTGAACTCTGAATTCTTCCAAGTTTCAAAAGCTTTAGTACATCTGTACATATGTGAGTATGTATTCATTTATAGGTGGTTACTAAGGTGTTTCTAGGATCAAAAAGGTTTGATGTTCTAAATTACAGTAGAAGAGCACCCATACTAATTTATCATTCCTTCATTTTGTGTGTGTCTAGTTTAATAAAATATATAAAGATTTGTAAATTGACTCAATACAAGTCTAGGAAACCAACTTCTTCGTTATGGTAAACATGAATAGGAATTGATCTTTTCCTTAGGACAAAAGACATTGCCAAGCTATCCAATAATTTGGTTATGCAACAATGTATGTCTGATTTACCTTTAACAAGCTTGATAATGGTTGTGGCTATACTAAGAGTAAGAGAATATTTTAAATGAAAGAATTAGAATTAGTAGTTTAAAAATTATACTTTTAATGGCTCAGATATAAAGTGGATATTTGTTGATACATGTGAGAGATATTCTGAGGTTGTTTCTAGAAATACTTTGAGCAGTTAATTCTGCAAGAAATATTGATACAAAATTAGGAAGTCTGAAACTCCAATGCAAGTCATAGAAGATTAACTCAATGCCATTCAGGCTAATATATACCTAAGTAATAAATGTATAGAGTTTTTTTAAATGTAAATTAAGGTAGGGTAGAAACAACAATTGTTGTATGATTAAATTGAAGATAGAGGATATGGTAAAACATGACATTTAAGTGGTCTGAAATGCTAATAAAAATAGAAATGAACCATGTTCACTGAATTGGCATTTTGTGAACAGGACTGCACATACTATTAAAAGATTGCAGGCAGAGATGGTGAGAACATATGAAATATAAGTGAATATATCTTTTATAGAAAAAGAGAAAAAGAAAGTAAACCGTTAAGATAAATCTAGATGATGAGAAGCATGGGAAGAATCAGAGAGCATTGTCCACGAATGAATGTGACTGTGTAAATATGAATGCTTCTCTTGTATAATTTATGATTTGATTTATCTTTATCCACTTTCTCCCTCATGTGCCTTGTCTTTCTGTCCTTGAATTACACCAGACTGGTAATACATACAACTGTAAATTCATTCAATTGCTTACATTTGTTTTTGGATGCATGAAACAAGATGATGAAAGTTAATGTAGAAAATAGTATATAAATTTAAATAAATATATTTCTTACATGATCAATACAGTCACAAGTCTCCAGAGAAATAGAAGAAACAGGATAAAAACATAGACAGCTGCATGGGTACATAGATGGATGTTGGTTGATAGATCTGGATATATCATAAGGTATTGACTTATATGATTATAGAGACTGACAAGTCTCAAGGTGTATAATCAAAAAGCTGGAAATACAGGAGAACCAATGTACAGTTCCATTTTAAGTCTGAAGACTTAAATACTAGAACAATCACTGGTATAATTACAGTCTGAAGACTGGTGAGCTCAAGGTTCAGGAAGAGCCACTGTATCAGTTCAAGTCCATTGGCAAGAAAAAGTGATGCTCCAGCCTGAAGGCATTCAGGCCAGAGGAATTTTTATAACAGAATTATTTTTTCTATTCAGACCTTTATTTGATTACATGAGGCCTACTCAAATCTGGGAGGAGGATACTCTGCATTACTCTAACAACTCAGATGTTAAAGTACCTTCACGTACATTCTGAGAAAAATATTTACCCACATATCTAGGCACCCTTTGACTTTAGTCTAGTGGCTGAGGGTAAAGGTCTAACTGGTGTCAACCAATTAGGCCATTTTATTGTTTCAATTATTAAGATTCTCCACTGCTAAAGTTATCCTTTGGTGAGAATTCACAGCCCATACACATATTCATTATTGCCCATTTAAGGAAGTCTTTGTATCTCTCTCTCTCTCTCTCTCTATATATATATATATACACACACACACACACATATATATATATATATATATATATATGAGTCTTCCCCTTACTATATAGACTGTATATATACAGTCTTCCCCTTACTCCTTTTTAACAAATTTTTCCAAGTTTTTTTCCCCTTCCAAGTAATTTAGCATCCAGTCCTACCATTGAGCACAGAACCAAATTTATAATCCAATGTCTGGCCATTTCTCCTTATGAGCAGAGCGGACAAGAAGTTAAACTTTTCAAAGTAAAATTAACAAAATTCCCAAGTCTCTAAAAAGAGCTCTTAGTGACTAAATCATGGCACTTCCATTGAAGAGTTTCACTAAACACAATTAAATTCATTTTGCACCAGATATTGATTAATATGAAAAATAGTTCTGTATATTTACTTAAATATTAAATAGAGTACTCAAAATTTCAGCCTGAACAATTAGGCAAGAGAAAGAAATGAATTGGATACCTGTAAGAAAGGAAGTAGGTATATTATCCTTTTTTGTGGATTATATGATACTGTAATTACAAGATTCTATAGAATATACCAGAGAATTTTTATATTGAAAAAATTCAGCCAAGTACTGGTAAAGGCTATGTCACTGACATACCAAAATCAATAGCGTTTCTTTACACTAATAACAAACATACTATGAAAGAAATTAGGAAAACAATTACATTTACAGTAGCTTCAAAAATAATAAAATAACCAAAGAATAAACTCAACCAAGAAAGTAATAAAAATTATGTAACACTGAAGACAGAAATTGGAGAAGACAGCAAAAGATAGAAATACCTTCCATGTTCATGAATTGGCAAAATTAATATTTTTAAATGGCTATATTACTGAAAACAACCTACAAATTTAATGTATTTCCCATTAAGACTCCAATGACATTCTTAGTAGAATTGAAAAAAAAAATTCTGAAGTTCATATTGAGGCAAAGAGACTCCAAAATAATCCTGAGCAAAAAAATCAATACTGGAAACATAATATCTGATTTTAAAATATATTAGAGGGCCTAGAGAGGTGGCTCAGTGGTAGAGTGCTTGCCAAGTATGTGTGAGGTCCCAGGTTCAATACCCAGCATGTCATACACAAATAAATAAAGGAAAAATAAAAACCAGATGAAAAAAATTCACTGTGTCTCACAAAAAAAAGCCATAATAATAAGGAATAAAAACAGACACACAGACTAGTGGAATAGAATAGAGGACACAGAGACAAATGCACACAGCTATAATCATCTGATTCTTTACAGAGGTGCCAAAAATGTACACTGAATATAAAGCCACCTTCTTGAGGCTGGTGGTGTGGCTCGGCAGTTATGTGCTTGCCTGGCATGTGCCAGTATGTGGATTTGAACCCGAGCACCACATACACAATGAAGTATCAGAGCAACAAAAGCCACTTAATAAACTATCATTCTTTCTTTTTCTCACTCTCACTGACCCTCACTGTCTTTAAAAAAAATAA
This sequence comes from Aplodontia rufa, assembly GCA_004027875.1. NCBI lineage: Eukaryota > Metazoa > Chordata > Mammalia > Rodentia > Aplodontiidae > Aplodontia > Aplodontia rufa. Next base: position 39,896 of record PVKS010005535.1, on the reverse strand, counting down.
AAGTAAGTAAACAATACAGAGAAAATTGTATATCAATATGTAAAAGTTTGAAGCTAGATTACCAATTCTTAGCCTGCACAAAAAGCAAATCAGAATGGATGAAAACCTAAGGGTAAGACCTCAAACTTTGAGACTGCTGAAGAAAACAGGGAAAACATTTCAAGAGATAGACACAGATAATGAATTCCTGAGTAGGATTCCAATATTTTAGGAGATAATATCCATAAACTACAAATGGGACAGCATCAGATTAGAAACCTTCTGCACTACAATGGAAATGACTAATAGAGTGAAAAAATGGCCTCTGGAATGGGGGAAAATCTAAGGCAGTTACTCTTCTGACAGAAGACTGATACCTAGAATGTATAAAGAACTAAAAAAAAAAATTAACTTCAAAAATACAAACAACCCTATCAATTATTTGGTAAATGAACTGAGCAGGTTCTTCTCAAAAGAAGTACAAATGATTGGAACTGGGGATGTGACTCAATGATAGAGTGCTTGTCTTCCATACATAAAGCCCTGGGTTTGAAGTCTAGCAAGACACACACAAACACACACACACACGCGCACACACAAATTAGTTATCAAGAAAAGGCAAATTAAAACTATACTGACAGTTCATCTCACCCCAGTCAAAATAGCTATCATGAAGAATATAAAAAATAGGTCTGAAGAAGTGGCTCAGCATTAGAGCACTTGCCTGGCCTAAGTGAGGACCCATCCAGGTTCAATAATCATAGTCATATTTAAATTGAATTTTTGATCTTGTTGATTATAATATTATATATTCCAATATTCAATTCTTCCTATCTCTTGAAAGATCTGACTCAAATTCAATATGTTCTTGCCATCAGTTTTCAGGCTTATACCAAGGAAATTAGAAACTATAAATCACTATTGGTTTTTCAAGCAGGAAGTTCCTTTAATATCCAAGAGCTTGATACTCAACAAAACTTAAACAATGGCTCAAAGGAAAATTGATTTTATTAATTACATGGTTTTCTGTTAAGATTCTTAAACTCAGGAAAGTTTCAGGAATCACAGAAATGAAATTCAATGAATGTACTTTTCCAGGGGCATGGAAGCTTTATGATTTACAGCAAAATATCCTAGGGAAGAAGCCAAAGATCACTTCCCTCAAAGCCCCCAATTTTCTCATTACTGATGGTTAAGTTGTAAAATGACTTTGTGTTCTCTTCTACCATCTGAATTTAGCATGAAAAAACTCTTATTAGTGAAATCAGACCTCAGAGTTGCAAGAAAAGCATTTTCAAAGTGTAACTCAAAGACTAGTTACTGTAATGCAAAGGAGAACATAGGGACAAGAGTGCTAGGTTGCTCATCTCCCAGTGAAGCCCCGTTTGAGGCCACTGCATGTATATGGAAAACTTTTAGCTTTGTAGATTTTTATACTCTTTATATCATAATTTTATACTGAAATTATGAGGTCCTATAAGATACTGTATCTACTGAATATTATTTTCCACCATCCACACTGCTGACCATTTCTCTACTAAGCTAATTTCATACTTTTCTTCATCTAGTTTTCAAGTAGAAATCTATTTCTCAAAGCTTTAGGTGAGATTAAACTACCAAAATACATTTTTCTGAGTTCTCAACAAGTTAATCCTATTCTGTGCATTCATTCCTTGTACTCTGTAATTATCCCTTTAGTTGCACTTGAAAAATTATTTATTATTTATTACATGATACAGAGTTACAATTGATGGGAAAATATTATCAAATATTCCAGAACAAATGAATGTATACTTAGTTATCTAGGGCTAATGCCATGTCATGGACGCCCAGCTTGGGTTCCCCATGTTGCTATTTCCCCCAGAAGAACCGTTGAGTTAAATGAATATCTAGTGGAGGTCAGATATCACTTTCTGTGATGATTCCCCTATATTCGGTTCTTCCAGTCTCCTAGGTGATTTTCCTAAGCCCTCCCCCCATGCTGTCCCCCAGCCTATGCCTCCAAGTATCCTAGGGGCAGTCTGTGTCTTTTCATTGGGGCATTGAGTCCATTCACATTCAAAGTTAGAATAGGTATTGGAGACTGAGTCTCAGACTTTGTAACAATTACAGAATTTTGAGTCATCTTGGAAGTCAATTTGTGTATAATATGATTATTGACTCACCCTTGTTTAAGGATTTAGGGTATCATTGGCATTTTCTTCTGAATGGAGAACATCCTTGAGAATTTTCTGTAGTGCAGGATTTGTGTTCATGTATCTTGCTAGTCTGAGTTTATTGTTGAAATATTTAATTTCCCCATCACATTTGAAGCTGAGTTTTGCAGGGTATATTATCTTTGGGTAGAATTTCTTATTCTTCAACACTTGAAAGATATTCTTCCAAGCTCTTCTGGCCTTCATTGTTTGCTCTGAAAAATCCATAGTGATCCGAATTGGTTTGCCTCTGAATGTGATTTGTGGCTTTTCTCTAGCTGCTTTTAGAATTCTCTCTTTAATTTCTCTGTTATTCATTTTGTATATGATATGTCTTGGTGAGTTTCTCATTTGATTAGGTCTATCTGGTGTTCTATAAGCATCTTGGATGTGATATTCTGGATCAATTGTAAGATGAGGGTAGTTCTCGCTTATGATTTCGCTTAAAAGTTTCTTGATGCCTCTTTTTTGTTGTTCAGAGTTTTCCTCCAGGCTAATGATTCTCAGATTATTATGCCTCATCTCATCAAATACTATTTGGAAGTTCTGATTATGTAGTATAAGTTGCTTCTCTTGTTTACCTTCTTTGAGTTCAACAATGTTTAGCCAATCTTCATTTTCTGATGTTCATTCTTCAAGGGCTGAAGTTCTATTTTCAGTAGAGTATACTCTGTTGTTGGTACTATACAGTGAAGATTTGATTTGGTTAACCGTATTTTTCAATCCTGCTAGCTCTGCTATGTCCCTTTTCATAATGTCTATTCCTTTGTGTAGCTGATCTTTCATCTCATGGAATTGCTCCCTTATTTCCCTGTAAAAGTTGTCTCTCATCTCTTGAAATTGTTCTCTTTTTCCTTATTTCATCTCTCAACTCCTTGATTGAATTACTAATCTTAATGTTGATGCAATATCTTTGGTTTTCATCTAGGGCCCCAGCTATGGGGTCCTTGGGTGGAGAGCTGTGGGGTTGAGGAGGAGAATTATTTCCCCTTCTCTTCATTTTCAGAATCAGAGAGTGTGTCTTGTTGTTCAACCTTGTTACTCTTGCCAGAGTAATTGGAGCTTTTTATGGCTTTGCTTCATTGTGATGGGGAGCTATTTGGTCAAGACAGACCTAAAGATGCCAGACCGGTCTGCAAGATCTTGAGAGGCTATAGGTGTAGATACTAATCCATTTCAACTAAAACAGATGTGCTTGTCACTAGCACCAATAGTAGCAATTTTCTTTGAGAGTGCTCTCACAATATAGCAAGCAAGTGATCGTTTTGAAGGGTGTCTGTTTCTTCAGATAGCAGAATCTCAGAGTACAAGTGAGGAAGAGGTTAGCCCTGTGTGGAATCTTCTCCCCTGGCTCCACTGGCAGCAACCAGAGGTGGAGAGGGAGATTCAAGCACCACACAGCCCCTTTGGGAGATGGCCAATACTCAGGCTGATAGATTCTGGTTTTCTGATGATGGTGGCTGAGATCTCCAGACCGTTTCTTGCTGATCAGCCAGCCCCACCCTCAGGGAAACGTCATAATGGCGAGCTGGCTGCTGCTGCTCGCACGAACAGTTATAAGTTCGCTAATGCGAGCAATTTATTCCCAGAGCTTTAGTCCAAGTTCATGTAAATTAAGTTCAATCAGATCAGGGAGTTCAGGGCTGGATTAGGGTATTTGGTTAGGAAACTTGCTTCGTTTCCTTCCCTCTGGGGAGCTCCCCTCCCCCCAGGTGTGGGGCTGGTCACGTGGGTGCCACAAACTTCCTCCTTTATATTCGTTAATGCATCACAGTATTCTTTTGGAGTTAAAAAAAATTATCAGGGGTAATGTTCCCCCACACTGGGAGCTTTGTCCTACCATGGAAATCCATGTGCAGTCCTGCAGCATGAAGTGATTCTCAGGAGCGACTTGGAGTCCCTGCTGGTGGGGTGGTCACCATCTTGAATCTCCTCTGGTCCACACTAGTTTAAATGGACTGACTGGATGGTAATTATAGGCAGGAGTGATGTGACTGAGGAAGGTGGGTCACTGGAAGCATGACCTGGAGGAGGTGTATCTTCCCTGTGGCCACTTCCCAAATTTTTGTTTCCTGTTCTTAGTTGTAGTTTTGATTCTATATTAAAACTTGCTTTTTCATCATGTTCTCCCCAAACGGATTGCTTATACATAATGACTTGCATTATTTCTTTGTTCCATTGTTTAAATAATACTCAATTTGTTGTTTATATAGACCATTCAATTATTACTAAAATAATGAATAGATGAATTAATTATGATAACTCTAGTATTCACAGGTTCAGTTATTTTATAATGTTTTATTTAAAATAAGGTACTGGCTAATATTTACATAATCAATTCAAGACAGGTTTTGTGGCATGATTTCTTCTTAATATGTCTTTCTTTAAAGAAAGAAGAACAGTGAGAGACAGAGAGAGAGAGAGAGAGAGAGAGCAAATGAATTTTTATTTGGTTTCTCACATGACTTTTGATGCTCTGACACTTAATTGTGTACCTGAAAGCCAGGCAAGCATTGTAACTGTCGAGCCACTGCTCTAAACACCTTAATATGCCTTTTTATGTCTTCATTGTGCAACTATTTTAAAAACACAAGGTTTTATTAAATTTTAAGAGCAGTATTTCTCTATATGTGAAAAGATTGTCAAGGTCTTTAAAAATGACATTAGACTCACATTTCTAATGTAATATCTACCTACTCTACATTCAACATGTCATCTTCAAATTAAATAAGAAAGTTTTCCAAGCCATCATCTTGGATGATAATGCCATTAGAGTGCAAGAAAAAAATAAACAGATCAGGCCCAAAGTCTGAGTGACCTTGCCAAAAACTGTTTAAATCTTCTTATTTTTGAAAATGCATTAATAATTGATCAGTCATTGGATTCACAAGACTTATGATCTACTTGACCAATTGTAAGCCCTGAAAATCCTAAATGTTCACAGCGTTAGTCCTTTCTATATCTTGCATCTTTTGAAACAATATACACTACTACACCAAATGTGATAAATCTGCCACACAGCTTTCATTCCAAAAAGGCAGCCTTTTAAAATTTGTGGTCATCCACAGTTTGTACTATGAATTCATCCCTTCATATTAGCAAACACATTTGAAACATACCTATGACTAGAATCTTTCAAACTATATTATGGTGACTTCTTTCTTAGAAGACCACTTCTATGAGTTCCACACCGTGAAATCCATTTTTAACTATAAAACAGTGAAATGACAACCCAGTGGCACAGATGTTTATCTATGCAACGTTAGGTACTACACATTACTGTATGTACTAGGTTTACAGGAGTGGCAGTGCTGTGGTTTGTTTGTACAAGCATCACCATGAACAGGTGAGTAATGCATGACCACCATCCTCTATGATATCAGTCATTGATTAAAATGTCATTATGTACCAGATGACTGTATTTCCCACTACATATTTATTTATTGAACACTATCTACACATAATGTATACAAGAAAATATTCTAAAAACTTTGCAAATATTATAACTTAATTTCCATTGTAGTAATTTTACTATGAAAATTACTTTTTATTATAAATATAGATTATAAGACAGACCTGGGAGAGACAGAGCAAAGAGTTAGCTGCTGGCATTTGGACTCCAGAATCTGTGTTCTAAGAGGCCTAGATTTGTTTGTTTGATATTTTTTTTTTCTTTTTCTTGTTGGTTGTTGGATTAGTTTTTGGTTTAAAAAGATAAGAACAGAAGGGTATATTTTTATTTTTGCAAGACAATTGCATCAGCTAATTCTCCCGTGTTTGTGTTTCAATAACTAAATGAGAGTTTTAGTCAAAAATTAGTGATTTCAAAATTCCCAAATCTAATGTGTGTAGGGAGGTTGCTAAGAAGACAGATGTGAATGGATAGGAGTACACAGCTTAAGATTAGGATCCCCTTGACCTACTTAACCTTTGGTGAGTCTATGTAAATTAGTTCTCAAATAAAATCCATTAAAGCTTTAAAAAGTTAGAAAATGCAGGGACTGGACCAGTGGTTCAGCAGTTACAGCGCTTGCCTTGTATGCGCGAGTACATGGGCTCAAACTCCAGCAACATGTACACAATGAAGTGTCCGAGCAACGGAAGTCCATGAAAAACTAAATAAAATTGATTCTGTCTTTCCCTCTCTCTCTCTTTCTCTTTCTCTCTCACTGTCCCTCTCTCTTAAAAACAAAGTTAGAAAATGCAGGCACTTACAAAAGTCCCTCTTAAGTCTCATGCTTAATAACAGAGGTCACCAATTCAGTGTGAACCAAAACTTACCTAAAGCATCCACCACATTTTTTCGGTAAAATTGTTAATAATGCCCAAAGACACATCTAAGTACTTTCCTTGCTCTTTAAATTTGTAAAGAGCAAATATATTTAAAAGGACCATTTTTATACAACAGATTGTTCTTTATGCTATGGTGCAATAAAGTGTTCAGTGTCAGTTTTTCTCAAAAAAGACGAGCAGATTTTTCGAAAGACACAAGAAATAACAGCAGGTAGAGGAATGCAAATATAAATGGAGTTTTCCTGTTTTGAGAAAAATATCTTTTCTTTAGAAGCAAAATATTAATTCAAGAAAATTCAGGGAAGAGTAAAATTATGATGAGAACAACATAGGTATTAGCAAGCACCCTGATTGGTTCATGTTTCACATAAACTTAATTATGAAATCAATAAGAAATATTCAGTCCCTATTACCAACAACTACAAGCAAATCAATGAAAGTGGACTCAAGTGAAAATCTCTGACAATATATATATATATATATATATATATATATATATATATATATGTATATATATTCTAGTAGAGGTAGAAAAATAATGTCAATAAAGAGAAAACTTCAAGAGTAAGCCTGTGGCCTTGTCAAGCATTACACTACTCATTGCTAGCTACTACCTAACAGTGGTACAGTTATTCTCCAGATTTGTTGATGCCATCTGATAATTTAGCTTTATTGTCCTCAAAAATTTGAGGGTCTGTTGGATGGCTTGGTGGTGGCCACACAAAGGCAAACCAGTCATCATGCTTATTTACAATAAAAAGAAATTATGAATACCTTTCTGTTATATGAATTCTTGGAATTGTTTTCTCTCAGAATAACCTGTACTAAAACAAGAATAGTTCTCCTTTATGCAGAAAGCGGATACGCTGCCTAAGGAACTAAATCAATTCTTTATTTTTCTTATTTCATATAAATTTTTTATTTGCTACTTTCTTTCCCTTCAGTCTCCTAGTCAGGCCTCCAGTTGGATTAGAACAATTTCAGCAGGAGAACAAACTGTTTAAGTATAGCAATGAAAAAGATTTGTGAAAGTTTTAAAATTTATCTTTTTTTTTTCTTTTTGGCTATCAATCTTGGAAGATCCCTTGATTCTACAATTCTCTTCCTTTTGAAACCATGAAAATGACTTTATTGACATTATTTTTCTACCTCTACTAGAATGTATATATAGGTTGTCAGAGATTTTCACTTGAATCCTCGTTCATTGATCTGCTTGTAGTTGTTGGTGATAGGGACTGAATATTTCTTATTGATTTCGTAATTAAGTTTATGTGAAACATGAAGCACTCAGGGTGCTTGCTGATACCTATGTTGTTCTCCTCATCATAATTTAACTCTTCCCTGAATTTTCTTGAATTAATATTTTGGGATTTTTCTCAAAACAGGAAAACTCCATTTATATTTGCATTCCTCTACCTGCTGTTGTTTCTTGTGTCTTTCAAAAAATCTGCTCGTCTTTTTTGAGAAAAACTGACACTGAACACTTTATTGCACCATAGCATAAAGAACAATCTGTTGTATAAAAATGGTCCTTTTAAATATATTTGCTCTTTACAAATTTAAAGAGCAAGGAAAGTACTTAGATGTGTCTTTGGGCATTATTAACAATTTTACCGAAGTCATCTTGGTCTGAAGGTGATCAGTGGTGAAAAAATGTGGTGGATGTTTTAGATAAGTTTTGGTTCACGCTGAATTGGTGACCTCTGTTATTAAGCATGAAACTTAAGAGGGACTTTTGTAAGTGCCTGCATTTTCTAACTTTTTAAAGTTTTAATGGATTTTATTTGTGAACTAATTTACATAGACTCACCAAAGGTTAAACAGGTCAAGGGATTCCTGATCTTAAGCTGTGTACTCCTATCCATTCACATCTCTGTCTTCTTAGTAGCCTCCCTATAGATTTTAGATTTGGGGATTTTGAAATCACTTAATTTAACTAAAACTCTTATTTAGTCATTGAAACACAAACAGGAGAATTAGATAATGCAATTGTCTTGCAAAAATAAAAATATACCCTACTGTTCTTATCTTTTTAAACCAAAAACCAATCCAACAACCAACAAGAAAAAGCAAAAAAAAAAAAAAATCAAAGAAACAATTCTAGTCTCTAAGAACACAGATTCTGGAGTCTGTATAAACAAACCACAGCACTGTCGGTCCTGTAAACAATAGTACATACAGGAATGTGCAGTACATAACATTGCAATGAAGCAAGTGTGTCACTGGGTTATCATATCACTGTTTTTATAATCGTTTTAGAATGTACACTGACTCATTTAAAATAGGTGCATTATAAAACAGTACACTGTGTTACGCAGAGGCAATGTTATATATCACATACCTACATCATCACCTAATCACATCAAGAGGCCAGGTCAGTCAATGGACTTGCACTATGCAGATTTGTTTAAGTGCATTCTGTGAAGTTCATACATGATAAAAATCACCTCAACAAGGCATTTCTCAGGATGTACCCCAACATTAACTAATGCACAGCTGTACAACACAAAAGTATGCACACAGTTTAGTAAGTAAATATAAAGCAAATACCATTATAACTATGGAACCACAATGCATGTCAATAGACAGAACGTTGCCAGGACCCCAGCTGCACCTGCTACCTTCACCAGGCACCTTACACTAATTCATTTTTCAAATTGAAAAATTATCTGACAAAAACTGAAGCAGCTATTATTATTTATAACTATTATTTTAATCCTTCTTAAGTTATCATTTCCTTGTTTTTCTTTCTGATACTTATGTATATACATGCTTGTGTATATACCTTTAAGCAACATTGGCAATTTTTCTTGTTTCTGACATTTATATAAAATATTTTCATATTATGCCTTGCTTATGACTGGATACCTTACTTCAAGTGTACCTCCTATTTTCTTTTTTTAAATATTTGGGATTGAACTCAGTGTTGCTTTTCCACTGAGGTACATATTCAACCCTATTTCTTTAAATTTTTAAATTTTGAGACAGTGTCTCACTAGATTGCCCAACTTTGATATTGCAATCTTAGCTGCTAAGTAGCTGAGATTAGTGGCCTATAACCATCATGCCAGGTTTGTACTTTATTTTCCTTGCTATATGGTATTCCATTGTGAAATTACAATACATTTTATTTGTGGATAATCTTATTGTTATTAGTCATTTTGGTTGTATCCACTTTAACCAAAAATGGTGTGGAATATTTTTGCCACATGAAGCTGAGAGTGAGCAGTTTTGTAAAAGCAATAAGCTGTGAGTAGTCTCAACTTTAAAAATGCTCAGTGGTTTTTCAATACAAATTATCTTTACCAATTTATATTTTGGAGCAGATATATGAAAGTAGTCATTTAACTATGTACTGGTATTTTATTGTGCATGTAAGTTGCTGCAAAACTTGATGACTTCAGCAGTAGATACAGCATATCTCACATTTTCTGTATGTCGAAAATGAGTGATTCAATAGAACAGTTCTGGCCCAAATTTACTATCAAGTTATAATAAAATATCATCTGTGACTATAGCCTTAAACTTTGCCACAAGTTAGAAAATCCACTTCAAAGGTGGTACAATCACATGGCAGATGAAAAGTAGTAACAGCAGGCAGGAGCATTTGCCAGTGGATGGGCAATTATTGTTATCTGTTACTTATATGGCTTAGCTCCTGGCCATGGGGGCTTCCTCAGTACTCTCATGAATGGCACGGTGGTTGGCTTTCCTGAGATGGAACAATCTGTGAGAGTAAGGTGGAAACTTCGTTGCCTTTTAAAATTTAGCCTGAAAAAGACCAAAGAATTATTTCTGCCGTATATATCAGTCATGCAGGCCAGCTCTCATTCACTTTAGAGTGTATCCTACAAGTGTGTGAGTATCAGCGAGTGAGGCTTACTGGAGGCCATTTTGGAGGCTGGCTATCCATAGTCTACATTCTACCAAGTTTTACAAATTTTAAGTTTCTAACTTTTTTGTTTTGTTTTAAAATGTATTATTAAGTGTGTATAATTTTGTGTGTGCAGCTTTTAAAATTTTTTCCACAGTATTTATTAGTGCATTATGATGGGTTTGTTGTTGGATATTTATACATGCACCCAATATAACAGTATAATTTGGCCAATATTCTTTCAAAGTCTTCCACTCTCCCTCACCTCCTTTTACCCCCTGGTCCCTTTCTACTACTGATCTCCTTTTGATTGTTATCATTATTATTTTTTTTAACTTTTCCAGTTTTTACTGCTTATGTGAGAATCATTTAATGTATTAGTGGTACAAAATATACTTTATTTTGACTTCCTTTAGCTCATCTATTAATTTGTATTTGAATAGTTCTTTATTCAATCTTAACATTCCTTGTGTATTTCCTTTGTGTTCTCTAACTTCCACATATGATAGAAAGCATTCAACCTGAAGTTTCTGAGTTTGGATAATTTCACTTACTTATAAAATTAAGTATTTCTCATATTCAATGACATTCGCATATTTTGTTCATATTTTGCAAAGTATGCATTCTTTATTTATGTTTCTACCTGTACCTAATTGTATATTTTGGCATGTATTGTGATGGCTACTTCTTACACTACTGGACAGTAATTTAAAAGTGTGACAAGGCTGAAGTGTGACAAGCCAGAGCATGAATGCAGATATAAGGATTTCTAAATATGTAGCATAATTATTTTCTTTCCAGAGTTTGAGAGAAAGTCACAGTGGGGAATTCATGAAGCTGGAAGTTCTTCCCACCTTATTTCTGGATGCTATCACTCTTTTATATATGAAAATTGATCTGCAATTGACTTACAAAGTCAATTTTCCTTACTCCCTACAATTACAACCCATAATTTTATTCATTCTTATTATTAAAGTTAGAAGTTTATGCAATAATGTGGAGAATGTTTCCCGTTTGGGGGACTATTATGTTCAATATTTTAATTCTAGGACATTAATAACTAAATGTTCAGAGGCATTTAGAATTCACAATCATTGTCCTCCTGTAACTAATAGTAAAGGAAAATGATGAGACTCTACAATGAAATTTTGTTAAGAACACAAAGCTATCTGAATAGAGGAAAGTTGGTAAAGGGCAGCAGTGATCTCTTCATGAACTAGTACCTTAGACTAGGCTCTCGGTCTCTATCAGTGCCAATGAGGAGGGATGGAGTTTCTTCTCAAAAGATATTTTTTCTTCTTGAAGAGGACATTATAACACTTTAAATATCCTAGAAGTCTCTATCATGACTTTCCCATTAGGATATTGATAAATTGTACAGATTTGCTATGGCCGTTCCAAAGTCTAATAGATCTAGTGAAACCTTAAGACTAAGTGACAGTGATGTTCATTTATGCTTCTACTTGTGTTCTTTTCAGCATCTGGCAGAATCACTTATATACAGGAGTTGCAGAGGTCTATATTTACTTATTACAATAAAGATGCTACATTTGGTTCAGTATATGGTAACCCATTGCTATTCGATTGGACCTATATGTGTATGGCAATGTCCAAAGGAATTAAAGTAGAATCATTCTTACATCTTTGAAGACTTTTGTAATGGGGTTAATATCAGAAATATGGCATGTATTTTCATTTGTCATTTTGGTAGCTGAGTTCTTATGTCACTAAATCAAGGGGAAAATATGATGCTTCTGTCAATACTGAGGATGTATTTTCAACTATACTGAAAAACAGGAAGAAAAAATGTGTGGTTTAGAGTCCACAGTCTAGTTGATATGAATTAAAGCTGATCCACCTGGTCCTTCAAACTGACACTCTGTGGGTGAGTCAATTTGAACTAGAGCTTTCATGAAGCAGTTGTAGTTCATCATCAGTGATGACAAAAGAAACTCTTACTCCAGTTATTCATGACAAGCCTCTTTGGGGAATGTTAAATGGAAGGTTTCTAATAAATATTGAGGGAAATTTTCTTAAGGTCATGTAGGTTTCACTTAAATAAAGGCACTCTTGGGTATAAATTATGTACGTATAAAAGTTGGGTGATTTCCTCCTTGGGAATCAAGTCAAACTCTGCAAAATATGTCTGAATTATTTGCTTGTCAACACAAAAATCAATAAGTTTCTACACAACTTTTTGTTTAGTATCATTTCAAGGATTCCATGATTAACTAAATATTGCCAAATATCCTTCACATCAGATAATTCTACCTTGTAGTCAACAAATTCACCTCTCAATTAAGTGACTTTTATTTCCATGGGACCCTTTCATCATCCTAGGACATTTCCATGTTGTGGTATCCTACCAAGAAAGTCTATTTTTAAGTGGAATTAAATTATCTTATTCCTTGTCTACATTGGGCAATCGTAAAGTTTTCAAAATTAGGTTTATTGGGTTTTTATTAGAAAACATAATTATCACAAACATAGAAGCTATGTTTGTGATAATAAAAATTTATTACCTAATATTTCTGTGCTTCAAAACCTGAGATGGCCACACACAGTGGTGCACACCTGTAATCCCAGTGATTTGGGAGGCAGAGACAGCAGGAGTATCATTATATTAAGACCAGCCTCAGAAATTTAGGGAGGCCCTGTCTCAAAATTAAAAAAAAAAAAAAAAAAAAGAACTCAGGATGCTGCTCAATGGTTAAGTAACTTTGGGTTAATTCCCTAGTACCTTTATAGTTTTCTGTAAAAGAAAGTCCCTTATAACACCTGGAGGATGACCACTATGGCTTTTTATCCTCATTATCCACTCCCATTTTCCACCTTCAAAGCCAGAAATTATTTCCTTTCCAACCTTTTTTTCTGTCATCAGATCTCCTGGACTTCTTCTTGCTACAGTATCACTCATTCTCGCTAAAGGCTTCTTTATGTTGGTCTCTTCTGGTTAATCCACTGAAATCTCTATGTTATGGCCATTTTATTAACAACTGTATTCTCTTCTGCTATCTTTATTCTTCCTTTGTCATTTAGTTTAACATAGTGATTCTTCAGGGATTAGGACACAGACATCTTTGTTGGGTTTGTAATTCTGCCTACCATGGCAATATTAATTGCATGCTTAGTAATCATTTAATAATTAAATGCCAACATGCATTTTAGCCATCTGTGAAGAATATTAAACAAATTTCCTTGTTGGTGCCCATTAAACAAATAAGAAGAAAGAAAACAATGCAATGAGTAGCACAGGATTATTAGGTGTGTACATAGTCTGTGTTTGTCATGGACAAATCTGAAACTTTTAATAATTCCATGTCAAGAACATAACTTATGTGGTATCATTTTGTAAAATTCCAAATGGAACACCTCCTTGAACATTTCATATCGTTGGATTGCTATTTATTTTAATGTGGTGGCTTGCTTTTTTTCCCAAATACTGAATTGTAGTTTATGCTTCCCTGAGTCAAGGGTCTTCTTTATTCTCTGTCATTTGCTGTAAAATTATGAGCATTGCATAATCTCATGATGACATCTATCCACCTCAGTTTTTTCTTAGCCATTATGAGTGAAGAGCTAAATAATCTTTTTATGCGATATTCAAATTATACTGGTGATACCTCTATTATGGCATTAATCCAGTGAATGCTATTTTATCCCTTATATTTCCCCAATTAATTAGTTCCTTGATCTCTGGAATGATGATTCACCTTTTTTGTCACATGGCCTAACATCCAATCCAAAGTTAGAAGTGATTTAACTTCTGAAAAGGAATGAATTAATCAAATAAGTCTTTGATAGTTGATTAAAAAATCAGTGTTGTGAACTGAGATGTAGGTTCTATAATACTTATTATTGATGCACTGGATATATATATATATATATGTGTGTGTGTGTGTGTGTGTGTGTGTATGTGTGTGTGTGTGTATGTTATTACTATTTTTACAGGGATCTTAGAACTTAGATAACATATATTAATATAATTGAGAGTAAGGAGAGAATAGCTCCTAGAGTAGAAAAATGTTCTCTGATTTATATCTTGCTTTCTGAAAGAAAGTCTCTGTGACTCTTCCTAATTATACTTGACATAGGTTAATATCATTTGAGTGCTAGAGTTAATGCATTTAAACCCATTTTGAGCAAAATATAATTATCCTGCAATATTTTTTAACTTTTTTGAGTGAATTATTATTATTCTTTAATTTATATAACCAGAGTTTCATTTGATAATAAAAATCAGAGTAGAGGAATTTCAAAATTAAAATATTATTATTCAAATTTACATTGCTCCTCTCAAATAACATTGACCACGTTTTGGTTAAAGTTTCTCAAACTATTTCATAACTAGAATGAATATAAAAATTTAACTTGGTGGAAAAACACGGATCTCTAAATTTTTGTCAGTTGTTGATTTGCACTAATTTTGATTTCAAATAATTTTAATTTTGAATTTTTAATAATTTAACTTGTTAAATTAGTATTTCCTAATCCAAGTGTCACAAAGGATTATTATTTCTCAGTAGAAAATAACTAATAACTACCATGTCATTAAATATTTTAAGAAATTCTTTCACATCTTTAATTCAAATTTCATTCATAGTATATGTAATATATAATACTATATCTTTATAATAAATAAATAAATATTTATTGACAAAATTGGCCACTACACTTTAGATTTTTCTATTGAATATAGGAAGTTGGAAGGGATTCCTACTCCTAAAATGAAAAGGATGTGAAATAACTTCATAACTTTTGTATTCATTGGAAGGCTGTGGTCACAAAATGACCCAAAATCTCAAGAAAGACACTTCCTACAAGAAGACAGGAGGCACTCCCACAGTTTCAACTGAGGTAGATGCAATCACAAGCTGTCAGGATACAGTGGGACTTCGGGGGTCTGCAGAAATTAGAGAGGGTTTGTACGCTCTTATTTGCTATTCCTCTGTAAAACTCACCACTGCTCACAGAGCAGACTAGAAACAACTCTGAGAAGAATCAGACAAGGAAGGGAACACCAGGCACACAGGAGGAGCAAAGGACTACTAAATTCTTCCCCTTTAACTCTACTACAGACTGTGGAAGAAACTGCAGAGCTGCTGGCTTTAGTGCTTAGGTGATCACTGACTGCAGCTAAGGAACAACAAAGCAGGAGGGATGAAGCTTACCTCTGAATTAAGCTCTGAGACTCAAACATTAAACAAGGAAAGTAAAGGACAATCAAGGAGACTGCATGTGTGCACGTTGCCAGAGATATTGTGCATGCCTGGGACTCAATCTTAAAGACCAGAAAAGATGCTATGTTGCACTCATACCACCACCAAATCAGCTAAGTCACAAGAACAGCAGCATCCTGCCAGAAGAGGGCCCAAAGTGGAGGAAGAGCATACAACTCTACTGCCTTTGAATCATAGTAGAAAAGAATCCTAAAATTCAGAATAAAATAAAATTTTCCTAATGAATTACTTTAAAACTTAAATGCAAACTATTTGTAAGTCTGAAAAGTATGGTGTACTGAAAATAACCATGATAAAAACAGTTCTCAAATGCAACCTGAATCCTGAACTACATGAATAAAATCTACTGAATTAAAGGCTGTGCAGCAGGAAAACTTGTGATCATTTAGTGGCATAAATTATTACTTTTTACTATTTTATTCTATACAACATGTCAGTTTTCATAAAAAATGTACAAGGCATTCTAAATGATAAACTAAAAAGCAAAACCAAAAAGAAGGCATGCAAAAATACTCCCAAGAGAAAGAATAATCTTCATAAACAGATTCAGATGTGACAGATGTTGAAACTTTCTAACAAGGAGTTTAAAATAACCATGAGTAATACATTTAAACATCTAAAAGCTCTTATGGAATACAAGGAAAATGTCCAAGATCAGATGGGTAATTTCAGCAGATTTGGGAATTATAAGAAGGAATAAAATGAAAGATATGGAAAGTAAAAATACATAATGAAGAAGAAAAATATCACTAAGCTCATCAATATACTCTACATAGCCAAGGAAGTAATCTTAATGGCTATTCAATGGGAATCTACCAAACTACAATGTAAAAAAAATAAAATAGTTGGGAAAGGATAGCAGAGTATCCAAAAGCTGTAAATCAATATTAAATGTTCTAGCAGATGAATTATAGTCTAAGAAGCAGAAAGAAAGTAGAAGAAAAATATTTGAAAAATAATGTCTGAGAATATTCCAAATTTATTGAAGTATACTACTCCAGTCCAAAGCCTTGAATGATTTTTCTGACCTCACCATAGGCCGTTAGCTGCAAAAGCTTTATTTGGCAGACAGGAGGGTAGAGTTTGCCTACCCCATATCAGCCTTGCACAATAGCCACTGAGTGCACTGTGCTCTCCGGAGGAAGTTGTAGTCTTGAACTCAGGTGCTCCTAACTAGACTATTATGTAGATCTGTATTATTAATGGAATTGCCTCTGTTTTGGAAATCTCTTTATGTGGGTAACCTGAAGTCACTCTTCTCCAATTGGCTCAGTACTTAGTGCTTTTCCACTCCTGGTTCAACTAACTCTTCTTTCCTCTTCTCCCTGGCATTAGGGTCCATATAACTGCAGAGCCCTTTCTTTCGGTGCTAAACAGCACCGAGAACTCCAAGTCCATGTTGATCTATTTTTGGCCAATAATTGGCATGATATTCCACTGGGGAAAATTAAACAGGGAAGACTCAGCACTTCCTTTGTTTATAATATTGGAGTAAATGATTAAAGGCTTGGTTGTTACATCTATTTTAGTTGTTGCTTTAATCAGCTACTCCAAGAAATGGCAGCTCTGTTCTCTCTAGTTTAGCTGAGCTTAGCACAAATACCAGACGCCAAAACATGTTTCAAGAAAATTCAAGCACACCAAGTATAAAGACACAAAAGAGCAATGGCAAACCCAGAACCAGACATCTTATATTGAAACCACTGAATACAAAGACGAAAGACAAAAAGCTGGAAGCCAAAAAGAGGAAAAAAGAAATCTTAAGTGGGAATAAATTAAAGTAAGAATTATTACAAACATTTTGTCAGAATCCATGACATCTTAAAAGTTGTAAAAAACATAAAAACTTGTCTATTTGCAATTTCAAACCCAGTGACAAAATCTTGGAAAAGTAAAGGTTAAAGAAATTGTCAAACAAAAATAAAAAATCTATGCCAGCAGTCCTCCTGTTTAACAAATGTTAAAGGAAACTCTTCCAACAAAGAAAATACAATACCAGTCTGAAATATGAATCCCCAAAAATGAACAAATTTGGCTGGAAATAAACTGAAAGAAGGTAAAATTTAATTGACTCTCCTAATTTTAATTATTTTAAAAGTAAACTCTGTGAAGTGAATGAATTGGTACTATAACAAGTATAAAATTAAGAACATGAGAATATATAAATATTTAGTTACTTATGCATTCATACATAGCAGTAAACACTTTAAAAATTGCTCCTAATAGATTATTGTAGCAAAAACAATTCTAGGATAAACCCATATATAATCATTTGAGTTCATAATCAAAGACTGAAACTAATTTCTGGAGGAATATTAAGTATTTAACCCAATGCAATTATCCTATTAATATTATGATATGGACATTCTTATTCTTATGATGTTAATTAAAAATGAGTATTAAAATACAAAGGGAATTATTTTAGGACAAGAAATTGGGTATTTCTTATGCCTCATTAAATGAGAGAAATTGTTTACAGTAAATAGCTAATTCTTTTCAAATGTCATATTAATTTTATGTGATACATTTTTAGAAATATAAGATTATAAAATTACTTAAATTATAAATGAATTAAATTGAGTTAAAGAAAATAGGTATGTTAAGTTTTGAATGGCAATATTAAATATTATTTAATTTTTCCTTTTTTTCAGGTCCAATGGACTTTCAGAAAATAAAAATAACAGTGCTTTAAGCAAAACGAACACATAATTATTACAGGGTCTTCTGTGACTGGTGGTCTCTGTTTACTTTCAATCAAGCCACACTAAAGTTTGGAAAAAGGAAACACTGACCATGAAGGTGTACTATCTTCTTTAAGGAAAGTTTTAAGTTGCAATACATTTTGAGTTTGTCTGTAAGTAGAGATATCACATAAAATTTCAATACCCATATTTCAGATTAAAATGAAAGAGAAATAGTTTTGAAATTAACTTTAAAAATAGTTCCTGGTATGAATATTTTATGGAAATCAGTTCCACCAATTAGCTCCTAGGTGTGCAGAGCCCTGATAGCTGAATGCTGCCTGAGGCACATATGACATTAAAAAGGTAAATCAGCTCTGAAGTTTTCAGAGGACATTTTGGAACACGAACATGGATTAAGTTACATGGAAATGAAAGGACAAAATGAAAGAACAAGGGTATGGAGTAGTTTAAAAATTTGTAGTAAGATTGTAAACTCATCTCTCAGTCGCTCAGTCTGTTTAATCGCTCAAATATCGTGTATGAGATGATTTGGAGCAGATGTTGATCTTTTATTCTCACCCTATGGATTCTGTCCTGTCTTTAAATTCATTATTGCTTCCTTCAAAGTAAATGTTCACTTTGGGTTTAGATTAGACAAAGAAACCTGGCATGTAATTATGCTTGATAATCTTTGTTTCAATGGATTTGGCAAAGGACTATGTCCTGTTTGAATCTCCTTAGCTCTCATTGGTTTTCATGCTGAGTAACTAGAGGACAGATTACTGCTAATGCACAAAAACTTTCTATGACCATGATAATATTTCAGTTTATATAACTTGAATTATTTTAAGGAGTTTCAAGCTCAAAGAAGAGTGAGTCTATGAATTAGTTTCAAGCGTAGCTTTGGAAATTGAAGAGTTGACGATTATGAATTTCTATTATATATGAATTTTTTATATTTTCAGAAAATCCATGTCCTATAAATAGAAATTTTGTTCAGATTTTCTTTCATTTTATATTTTCATGCTTTGTGCACTATAAATTATAATTTAATATTCTTTATAGTTTACTCACTGCTCCCTTAGTTACACCATGTTGCATAGCTCTATGGAACATCAGTCATCTATGACTCAATGTGTATAGCATTCTCATGCGTAACCATACAAACTAGATTTTTGTTTTTGTGAATAGTATTAGAAATGGGCATTATAATTCATAAAAATTAAATTTAATCCCACTCATAAAATAAAAATATTCTGTACTCACTTATTTATTCAGCAATAATTTTCAAATCTTCAACATATACCTATATATGCTAGAGATACATTCTGAGAAAATCAGACATAGTTCCTTTGCTCACAAAACTTTAGATATAATGGGATTATATTATGGATAAAATTATCACACGCAGATATAATTTCCTACTATAAACACTGAAAGAGGAGAATCAGAAAAATGTGAGCATAATTGAAATTAATCTAATTTGACAAGGATATTTAATAAATTTCATAAAATAGCATTTGAGTTGAAATTTAAATATTATCAAAAATATACACTGGAAATTTTTGTATATATTGTATAAATGTTTTATGCAGAAATGACCTTGAAATTGTAAGAAATAAAAATTTACATGAATGTAGCAAAGGGCAACAAGAGAAATGTAATGCGCAATCTTCTAGAGGTAGGTAAACTCATACCAAATTAGGACATAAAACCTGATTAAGGGTTTAGATCTTTGCCTGAAGATCAATAAAAATCAATAGTGATTGATAGGATTAAACAAAGTTAAGAAAGACCAGTATTTCTGAAGCCTACATCAAAATTCTAATACAACTTCACGTCTATTTCTCTCAGGACATTTTGCTTCAAATATAGTTACTCATCCTGATTAAGATCTGTAGTATTTTTTCCTCTTAATATCTTTTAAACTTCTTAGGGTTTCAGAATGGAAGTCATAGCTAGGTTTTGGAAAGGAGAAAAAATTTTAATTTCATTTGAAATAAAAAGGATTAAATAGTAGTCTCCTAATATTTATCATGTTATCCCAGATGCCATACCTTAAACTACTGAAATGTAAAATAAGTGCTTCATGCATATAAGTTGTTTATATTGAAATCTGGGCAGTGATCATTTTGGTGGAAGAGAATTTCATGGTTACATTTTGACAGAAGAACTGCAAATGAATCAAGAATTGGCCTTTTTTTTTGCATGATGGATTTGAGCAAAGATAGTACTGTAGCTAAAACCGGAGTTTTACATTTGACAAACTGGATGAAGAAATGGATTTACAATTTCCAGACATGTTCTGATTTATATTTTTAATAACCCTGAAGCATACATACTTTCTATATTTTCCAGATAAGAAAACTCAATTTCTATGTATTTTTTAAAAGAGAGGAACAGTGAGAGAGATAAAGGAGTAATTTTATTTAGTTTTTCATGTGGCATTCATTGCTCTAACACTTCATTGTGCATGTGATGCTGGGGTTTGAACCCATATCCTAGCACATGCCAGGCAAGCACCGTAACTGCTGAGCCACTGCTCCAGCCCCAATTTGTGTATGGTTAAGAGTAAATTATCTTGACTTAAAATTCCTCCAAACAAATATGGACCTTATTAATAAATTTTAACAATAGTTTGCCTGCCCTTCTTTGTCTTAGTTGTCAAATCATCAATAATATCATCTAACCAACAAGATTATAAAGAGTAGATATTTTAGTACAAAGCAATATTTGACACATACCTTAATAATAAAAGTCATTATCATTATAATTTTATTTTTTCTTACTTGTGATAATTGGAATAGCTATAGTGTTCATATTGTAGCATTAAGTTGATTCTGAGTTAATGAAAAATAAAAGAATGTATAAAAATTTACAACCATTTATTAAAGACTACTTCTCTTTGCAGTTGGAGAAAAGTCATATCCCAAGTTCCCTTCCAATTAGGTGACAATAATTATGATGTCGATGATATATGAAAAGCAGTGATATGTTTTTCTATCTCAATCCTAAAGTATATACAATAATTGATCATTTATGATCTTGCCTACTTCATCAACTGGATGCTAATTATTAGGAAAATATTGTCAGTATCATGTACATAATAGACCCTCATCACCTTTAACACAGTTGCCTTAGTTTATATGAGTTGGAAATATACTTATAATTCACCAATGGTAAATGTGGTATCCAAATTTTCTTAGTTTCCTTTTCATAGCATCATAATTTTTATAAAGCAGTTTACAGTATGTCAATGTATGTCAAAAGCCTATGATGATACCAAATGGGTATTTTATAATAACTGATATTACTCCCACTAGGATGGTAATAGAGACAAATAATATTCATTCAAAAAATGTATATTAAAATGCCCTGAATAAAATTATACAAGCAAACAAAGCTTAAATCTTTAAAGTTATTTTACACCATAATTTTTAGTAAGCAGCATAAAATATAGTGAAGCTCATCATGATAACTGTATACTCTATCAGTGTAGAAGTGTTTGGATTAACAGTGAAGGCTATGTACCCTTTTTGTTTTTTAATAACATGTAAAATTCTTATATTTATGTGGTACAGTGTGGTATTTCAGTGCACATATACAACAGGTACTGATCAAGTCAAGATAATAATTTCATCTCATCATTTCATTTTATGTGGATCTATTGAATTCTCCTCTTCTAATACTTTGTGAAACTTAAAATAGTTTTTGTGCACTATAGTCACCTCATTTTGCTATAGATCAATAGAATTTTTTCCTTCTTTATATGTTTTGTTATCTGTGATCTGTACTATCTCTATACTTCAACTTGCAATCATTCCTCTCCTCTAGTAATCAACTTTTTGTATTCAGATTAACTTATTTTGACTTTCAAATATTAGAAAAAAACATAATATTTCTCAGTTTGGGAATGGTTTACTTTACATAATATAAGGTTCCATAAATTTTCTGTAAATAACAGTACTTCAATTTTATAGCTAAAAAATATTCAACTATATGTAAATACCACATTTTCTTTATTCATTAATCCATTAATGGCAACAAAATATTAGCAAATCAACTCCAATAGCTTATCACAAAATCATTTACTATGATTAAATGGAATCAGCCCAGGGATGCAAGGGTAGTTCAATACATGCAGATCAAGAAACATGATGCATCACATCAATAAAATAAAGGATAAAAATCATGATCATCTCAGCATTTACACAAAGCATTTGATAAAATTCAGCACTTCTTAAACTAAAACCCTGAACAAATTATATATAGGACCACACTTCAACATAATAAAGGTTATAGATGACAAACCTACAGCCAACATCATAGTCAGTAGTCAAAAGTTGAACATATTCCCTCTCATATTTGGAACTAATAAAGGGCTTCACTCTCATCATTCTTATTCAATGTAGTATTTGAAGGTTTAGCTATAACAAGAAAAGAGAAACAGTATCTAGAAAGGTTTAAATTGTTAGTCTAGAACAAAATAAAGAAAGAATATTAATTCCCCTCATTACATACATTTATAGATATAAAGATCTGGCAATCACCCAGAGACAAAAGTGCCTTTTTGGAAATTTTGGAATCCAGATAGGAGTTTCTAAAATTCCTGTGAAGACCAACCAAATAGATAATTATGAGAAGGCTTGCTTATCTTAGTCCCATACTCACCAAATGTGATTTAGCTTCAGAATAAAACAGTCTCACACATCTGTATATTTAGGGGTACTCCCAGTAGACAGTAGTCATCTCATTAGTCTTATCATCCTAAGAACCTTGGATGATCCATTACCATCCTGCTCCCCAGAAACAGTCTCTCTGATTTCAGCTTTGACTATAGATACTGCAGCGATACTGCAGCATCTCTTTAATATGGCTCCAGACCCATTCTGTTACAGTCCGGGGCTAGATTTGTCTGCCCAGGGGTATAATGGGAGACATGTCTGTCCATGTCCCTGGTAATAAATTTATTTGACTTGGACTTGACTGAAGATCTAGAAACAGTTTTGTGGTTTACTCTAAGCCCACTTTGAGTGCTACCTACTCAGACTCTAGGGAGGGTTATGTCCATCAGTAATCCCAGTAATAATCCCACTAACCTTGGACCTATCTAAAGAATCTAAAATAGGTCTATGATCTATACACAGTCTTTTTCTACTGTGTTCCCAAAAGCAGTCTTGCTATCTAAGGGTCTTCCTGAGACCCAGTTATAGTCCTTCTATTAAGAACCATACAAACACCCATGTACCTGATAATGAACAGTTATCCCAGAAACATACTTATCAGTCTGGAGACATCACAAAGGAAGATCTACACCTGACAAAACAAGTCTGTAAAAACAGAAAGAATGTTTTATTCCTCAAGTTCACAGAAATCAATTCAAGTTTACAAGAATCATGGAAAGGAAAGGAAATTGATTAAACTCTGAGTAAGTCAGTATCTGACTCTAAAGAAATAAAAATTCATGAAATGCTTGAAAAAGAATTCAAAATAGTTATCATAGAAGAAATCAATAAGCAGCAAGAAAATAAAGATGGAGAGCTAAATAAATTAGAAAAATAAATTAGAAAAATAAATTAGAAAACACTCATGATCCTTTCAATTAATAAAGAAAATGCACTTCAAAATAATATAATACACATTTATGCTATAGAGTGAACATTTTTGTCCCCCAAAATTAATACTTTGAAATATAATTTCCAATGTGGCCACATTTTTAATGGGGACTTTGGGAGCTGATTGTCATGTGAACAGAACCCTCACGAGTGGGATCACACACTTGTCAAAGCTACTTGGTGAACCCTTTTTTTTTTGATGTTTAAACTCATGGGTGGTTAACCACTGAGTAAATCCCCAGCCCATTTTTAACTTTTGTTTTAAGACAGGGCTCACTAAGTTGCTTAGGGCCTTGCTAAATTACTGAGGCTATTTTGAATTTGTGATTCTCCTGCCTAAGGCTTCTGGGTTGCTTGGATTACATATGTGCACCACTGCACCTTGGGTGAACCTTTTTTACTGTTTCTCATATGAATACACAGTGGATAAACAGTTATTTATGTACCAGGAAATTGAACTGCACCAGATACCAATTATACTGGTGACTTTATCTAAACTTCCAAAGTTTCCATAACAGTGATAAATTTACATTTTTTTAAAAAGTCACACTATGAAATTACATAATAGTAGCCCAAATATACAAAGACAATTAGTGACAAATACTCATCGAAATATGAGGTACTTACTTGGATACTAAAAAGTCCATATATAAATATTCCATAGCTGATATGATAATCAATTGGGAAAAATTAAAAACTTCACTTGTAAGATCTAATATAAGGAAAAAATTCTACTCTCACCACTTCTAGTTAAAATACAACTAGAAATCATACCCAGAGCAATTAGAAAGAAAAAGAAGTAAAGGACATAGAAATTAAAATGAATTCAGTAAATTTACAGGATTTGAAGGCAATATACAAATTAGTTTGCTTTCATATACATAAATAAAGATACTTATTAATGAAATTTTAAAATCTCATTTATTTTAATATGAAAATAGTAAAACATTTACAAGTGTTTAAGTTAGCTTGTTTTGTCGTTGTGTCCAAAGTACCTGAGAAGAACAACTTAGAGGAGTTTATTTGAGCCTCACGTTATCTGAGTCTCAGTTCACAGATAGGTGACTCCATTGTTCTGGGCTTAAGTAAGGCAGCACATTATAGTGAAGGAAAACTGCTGAACTCAAAGTGAGATTAGGAAGCAGATAAAGAGGGAGAAAGGGACCAGAGGGAAGATTAAGCCTTCCATGCCAAACATGTCCCCCCAGTGACACACATCCTCTTGCCATGCCCCGCCTCCATTTAATTACCATCTAGTTAGTCCATTCAAACAAGGATGGGTTGATTAGGTTCTAGCTCTCATACTCTAATCATTTCATCACCTAATATTCCTGCATTAACAGGAGCACTTTTAGGAGATACCTCACTCTGAAACCACACAAGGAATAAAATTAAACAAAGAAGTGAAAATCATAATGATGAAACTTAAAGAAAACACAGATAAACAGAAGTATATCCACAGATCAGAATTTATACTGTTAAAATTTCCATGCTAATGAAATTGGTCTACAGATTTAATGCAGTAACTTTTAAAATATCAATGACAATCTTCATAGAAATAGTAATAAAATTCTGAAATTCACGTAGAAACACAAGAGATATGAAAAATCAAAGCAAATTTGAACAAGATGAACAATGACAGAAACATCATCATTTCTGATTTCAAACAAAATTTCAAAATTCAGTAGTAAAACAAATGATAGTAGCATCAAAACAACCATATAGACTAGTCAAGAAACAAATGCAAATTAAAATAGACTTTTATAGTCAATTGATTTTTTGACAAGGGTGCTAACAATACACAGTAGGGAAAAGATGGTCTCTTCAAAATAGGACCATGTTTCATACCAAATACAAAATTCAAAATGGATTAAGAACATAAATCTAAGACCCCAAACCACAAAACTCCTGGGTAAAAAAAAGCACAGAAGCAATTCTTCACATTGGTTTTGAAAATACATTGGATATGACATCGAAAGTATAGGTGACAGAAGTGAAACTGGATAGGCAGGCTCAGATCAAAGTAAAAACACTTCTCAGTGAAGGAAACAAAACACTGAAAATAAAAACTACAGAATTAGATAAAATACTCCTATAAAGAGTTAACATGCAAAAAATGAAAATGGACAAGAAAAAATTCAATTAAAACTGAAGAACTGAATATTTACCCCAAAAAGTATAAATGGATAATAGGTACAAAAAGGTTGCTCAACCACATAATCATCTGACAAGTACAAATTAAAACAACAATATACTACCTCATATCTGTTAGGATGTGTATCACCAAAAAGATTAAATTTTAATGGTGTTGGTGGGATGTGGAAAGGGGGAAACTGTGTACCTGGTTAGTGGGAGTACAAAAAAAAAATGGAACAATGATCATTAAAAAAAAGTAAGAAACTTTCTCAAAAATTCAAAAAGATAGAACAATCATATGATTTATTCCAATTCTGGGCATATATGTAAAGGAAATAAAATTTAGATCTCAAAATGTATCTATTCCCCTACATTCATTGCAGTATTATTGGTAATAGCCAAACAACCATTAAATGATATATGAATAAAAACTTTGGATATACTCACACACACATGGTGCATGTCCATGTAAAGAAATAGAATATTATTCAATATTTCAAAAAAGAAATTCTTCTCATTTGTAACAACACAGTTAAGCTTGGAGAACACTATTGTAAGTAAAATAGCCAATCAGAGAAAGACAAATAACCATATAACTTTGCTTTTATATGAAGAATCTAAGAAAATGGAACTCATAAAAGCTGAGAGTAGAGCAGTGATTCTTAGGGATTGAACTAGTGGGAGAAATTGAGAGAGATATTGGTGTGAGTGTACAAAATTTTAGTTATTCAGGATGAATAAATAATGGAGGTCTAAATTGCAGCCTGTATATAGAGTTCAAAAGATTTATTGTATGCTTGCTAAGAAAGAATATATTACATATTCTCACCACACCTATAAAAAAATAAATATGAGAGGTGATGA
The DNA here is from genome assembly GCA_004027875.1 of Aplodontia rufa. Lineage (NCBI taxonomy): Eukaryota > Metazoa > Chordata > Mammalia > Rodentia > Aplodontiidae > Aplodontia > Aplodontia rufa. The sequence goes on along the minus strand of PVKS010005535.1, from coordinate 13,016 downwards.
GTATATTAATTAACTTGTTTGTGCTAATCATTTCACAGTGTATACATACGTATATTTTATACCACAAGTATATTCATTTTATTTTTCAATGATAATAGAACTGGGTAGAAATAAAATGTAATAAGATAGAAACAATAAATGTGAGATCATTTTTACAATGATAAATGTAACATTCAGGTAATATTTACATTATTGAGGTAGTAATAAGTTAGATATTGGGGCTGGAGCAGTGGCTCAGAGGTTGCGACCCCTGACTGGCATGCTCAGGAACATGGGTTCAAACTCCAGCATCACATACACAACAAAGTGTCAGAGCAATGAAAGCTACATGAAAAACTAAATAAAATTGATTCTCTCTCACTCTCTCACTGTCCCTATCTCTTGAAAAAAAAATGGATATTAAAAGATATTTAACTTGTTTAAATATTCCTACAGATGATACTTCAAATTACTGCCCTAGTATTTATCTTTGCTTTTGTTCACATAAACCTAAAATATCTATATTTACAGA
>PVKS010005535.1:0-12405 GCA_004027875.1 Aplodontia rufa | reverse complement strand
CTAAAAGATATTTAACTTGTTTAAATATTCCTACAGATGATACTTCAAATTACTGCCCTAGTATTTATCTTTGCTTTTGTTCACATAAACCTAAAATATCTATATTTACAGACATTTTCCTGAATTATGTAATTTAAATGTTCAATTTACATTATTTGAATATTTTATGAAGATCTAAATTATGCTGTGGTGATTATACTCAAAGATTTTATATTTTATAATTGAAATTTGCAAAATTGTAGACATTGTTTTCACCATAAACACACACAACATAAACATGTAATATAAACATTAATGTAAATATGTATATACATATATATATGCAATATACACATAAAAACACTAAATATGTGAATGATACATTAACTGGAATGACCATGATGATAATTTCAAAATGTTTACCTCAAATATTACAATAGATATTCTCTTCAATTTTAACTTGTTTATCAATTAAAGCACAATAAAACTGAAGAAAGGAATTAGTTGGCAGATTTTTTTAAATCAAGTTTGTCTAATAGAATTGTGTATGTACTATTTCTCCTGAATTATTTTATTTGTGACTTGGATCTCCAAGTGGAAAATTTGAAAGTTGGTGCTGGCGCATTTCTTTCTTCCTTTAAATACTCCATCCATGTGGAAATTCTGCAAATATTTTAGTCTACAAATCTTACATTCTTTTCATAAATAACACTACATTTTTATACAAATTGATTTGTGTCATCCATTTTCAAAAGAACAATTGGTTTTCTTTTCATAAATTACTGTGTATATTTATTCAAATTCTATTATTTCTTATAGTTGCTGACTCGTCAATGACCTTCATTCATGTCAGTATTATAAATAGGTGACTCACAGCAGTGAAGGAGGCCCTTTAAATTACAACAGTTCTTTCCCAACACATACACAATTCTAATAAACATTACAGATAGAAATATGTTACCCCTTGCCCTAATTTCAGTTATCATTCACAGGCAATAAGAGAAAAATTGACCAGAGTGCATTATTAGTATGGGAACTGCATAATCACAGAAAGTAAAGTGCATAAATAAATATACACAAAATGTGTGTGTGTATATATATATATATATAATATATATACATACAATATTTATACACTATATATATATATATAAATTGGCATTCACTTTAATTGACAGTAATTTAAGTTGTACATTTGAAAAAAATATATTTTTAGCATTTTTCAATTATATCTGTCAGTCAACTAAAGGCATAAAAGTAGGGTCTAGGAACATAGAAGTTAATGTTGATTAGATATTTAAGGGTTTTGCCCATAAAATATCTTAAAGGATTTGCAACTCCTGTTGTCACAGATGCTTTCTGGCTCCCCATAATCTGTAATGCATTCATGGAAAGCAGTGTATATTTTTTCTCAATATATAATCTTTATCAAAATAAAGTAGAATAAGGAGATGAAAAAATGTGCTATTTCAGACATTGTGTTCAAGGGCAGACCTCTCCATAAGGGGCCCTGTAATTACAGTACTCAGTATGACTTATGTGACCATTCAGAACCCATATAGAAGGTCTTTTGGGAACATCACAAAGCATCCTAAGGCAGGATTGTTTACAATTTAGTTGAAGCAAATTCAAGGAGCTGAGTGGTTGAGGTCAAGAGAAGTAAGATAAAAGGCAGGCTTTATTTAATTATGAATGAAATGGGAACACTTCAGTATCTTTAGAAAAAATGGGTTATGACTTAACCTTTCTGTTACAAATGTTATTCTATGTAGAGTTGAATGTGGAGTAATAGATACAGGAAAATTGTAAAATGACAGTATTAATAATGACAATTTATATTATATAAATTTTTTGACATTTAATAATAACCTCAAAGAAAAATTTTAATAATGCAATGAGTAGTGTCAGCTATATTTTTGTAGATCCTCAAGAAATATTATCCTAGAAATATTTTATTATAAATATTATAAATCATTTAAAAAATTGAAATGAGTATAATGAACCATAAATATGTTACAGAATTATACTTAATAATTCCTACTGATACAGTCTTTAATGAAAGTATTTAAAATACAATATAATAATTGTATCACTTAAATCCAAGTAGAGGAGAAAGAGAATGCATTCAAATCATTAAAAGAAATAGAGGCTGTATACACCCTAAATATGGTGAAAAATACAAAGGTATAGATTTAAGACTGATCCTTAAGTAAGATAAACCTCTAAAGTCACCAAATAGTATAAACATCCCTCAAATTCACAGTTATACCTTGATGAAATTTCTGAAAATTGAAGACAAAACTCATTGAGGTATCCAGAAAGAAATGATGCATTACGAAAGACAGTGTGTTCCTCATTTATGCCATAGTGTCCAGAAGGAAATGGCACAATATTTTTCAAGTGGTGTAAAAAAATTAGGTATTATCAGTAATGTATATCCAGTGATTTTGTCAGTCAGAATGAAGGGAAAGTAAAGACATCCATTACTGAAGACACATTAGAAAATTTTATGCAGCAGATCTTGAGATCATCTTTAAAGAATGCCTAAAGGAAAGTCTTTACAAAGTAAAGAAGTTATAAAAGAAAAATTCTTAGAGAAATAGGATGGAAGAATCTAAAAGAGCAGATATATAGATACATACAATAGACTCTCTGCATAGATTATATAATCCATATTTCAGAGTAGAAATGAAATTTTGATAGTATTTGAAAAGCAAGAAAGTGATATTTAAAAGGGGATAATTAAAAGGCTTAAATGGAAATGAGGTTTCTATAATTTACTTGAAATATTAAAATGTTGATAAGACAGTGAGTGATCAGATACAAATGAATACCGCAACACCTAGGTAAGAGGTAAGAAAATATGCAAAGACATATAACCAAAGACACTAATGAAAAATAAAGATGATATCCTAAAAAATGTTTTTGGATTTCAGGGAAAGTCTAAAAAAGAGAAAAAACAGAATATGAAGCAGAGAAAACAGAAATAAATATGTCAGATGTTAAAACTAACAGAAATCTTTTAAATATATATGGTTAACTAACCAAATAAAAGATGGTAATTTACAAAGTACATAAGAAACACAATTTATTTCTTCACTGCTTATAAAAAATTTAAATTTGATGAAACACATGGATTGAATGTCAAAGCAAGGGAAAAGAGAACAGATACAATAAAAACCTTAATTGTGAAAAGATGGGCCACATCCTCAGAAAGTCAGATTCAATAGTTTCAGTAATTCTAGGATAGAATCTGAAGATTTGTATTTCCAACAAGTTTCCAGATAATACTGCTGCTTCTGATTAGGATACCACATTTTAAGAGGTATTGTCATTGAAAACAGGTATACAAATAACTTCTGAGTCACAGAAACTGCAACAAGTTATACAGAATGAAAAACAACAATTCTTGAATGTTTATTTCTCTTACCCAAAATGTACTTTATTTATGCATGTGAATTTACTAATGCTAAAAATTTTTGTAATTTACTTATCCCCCAAATAAAAATAAAATATCTGCATGTGGGGCTGAAGTGGTGGTTCAATAGTTAAGGCACTGGCCTGGCATGTATGAACATGTGGGTTCAAACCCCAGCACCAAGTACACAATGAAGTGTTATGTTGTTATATTGTGCAAATGTATTAACATGTAATAACAAATCTCATCAATATGTACAACCATAAAGCAACAACAAAAATGTGGAACAAACACCAACGAAATTCTTAAAAGACATAGAAAAGTAGTTATAAAATTGATTTAAAAAATAAAGGACTAATAATAACCAAAGCAAAATGAATGGTTCTGTAGCCATCACAATGCCTGTTCTGAGCAAATACTGTAGATCACTAGGAACAAAAAGAACATGGTGTTGGCATCAAAAGAGACATATAGTCCATTGGAATAGATTTAAAGACACAGAAATAAATCCACATACTTAACGTTACAGCAAAGATAGCCTTTTTAACAAATGCAGCTGGAAAACTGGATATCTATATGTAGATGAATGAAACTAGATTCCTATCTTTCACCCTGCGCAAAAGTCAATTCAAAGTAGATCAAAGACCTAGGAATTAGACCAGGATATTTTAATCTGATGTGAGAAAAGACATGCTCAACACTCCACATATTGGTGCAGTCATTGACTTCCTTAATAAGACCCCAAAATCTCAAGAAGTAATGCCAAGAATCAATATGTGGGATTGCATCAAATTAAAAAGCTCTTTCAGCAAAGGAAATGATAAAGAGCATAAACAAAGAGTCTATAGAACGATAGAAATATTTTCCCAGCTACTCCTTCAACAGAGAATTAATATCAAGAATATAAAATGAAGTAACATAACTTAATTGTAAAAAAAATAATATAAATCAAGAAATGGGCAAAAATTCTGAACAGAAAATTTTATTTTGTTTTATTTTTTTAAAGAGAAAATGACAGTGAGAGAGAGAGAGAGAGAGAGAGAGAGATTCAATTTTTATTGAGTTTTTCACATGGTTTTCATTGCTCTGAAAATTAGTTATGTAAATGGGTGCTGGGGTTTGAACCCTTGCACTTGCACATGCCAGGCAAGTGCCGTAACTGCCCAGCCACCATCCCAGCCCATTCTTTGAAAAAGAAGAAATAAAACTGGAAACAAACATATGAAAAAACATTCAACATCCATAATAATCAGTGGAATAAAAAACACAATTACATTGAGATTCCATCTCATTTTACTTAGAATGGAAATCAACAAGAAAATCAATAATAATAAATGTTGGTGAGTATGTGAAGTGAAAGGTACATTCATAAATTGTCAACAAGACTACAAATAATTAGCAAACCCACTCTGTGAAACAATACGGGGATTTTTCAAAAAATAAGAAATAGAACCACCACATGACACAGCTCTCCCATAATTATGGTATTTAGCCAAAAGAATGAAAATCTGCATACTGTAGTGATACCAGCACATCAATACTTGTAGCGGCACACTTCACAATAATGTAGCTGTAGAACCAGCCCAGGTGTCTGTTAACAGATGAAAAAATTAAAAAATAAATTGTGCTCTATGACATTAGCAAGTAAATGGATGGAACTAAAAAATAAAATGGTAAGTGAAAAAAGTCAGAAACAGAAATTCAAGGATTGAAATTTTCTTTTATATGCAGGAGAATGACCAAAGTAAGGGGAATAAAGGGGATGAGACACAATGAAAATTGAAGAGAGCTGAGCGGGATTGAAAAGGGGGTTGAGGGGCAGGGAGGAGGGACCAGAATGTGGAGGAATAGTAGAATGATATTTATCTAATTATGCTATATACATGTGTGGATGTACCATGGTGAATTCTACATTTATGTATGCCTATAAAGTACCAATTTACAAAATCATAAATGTATAGGAGAAAAACCAGTGGACTGGAGGTGGGCCAATGGGGTTGTGGGAAAGAGGAGAGAAACAAGAGGCATTTGGGACTCAAACGAATCATAATCCCATTAATTTGTGATTATGTCAAAAATAATTCCATTGTGATATTTAGCTGTAATGCACTAATAAAAACATACAAAAGGGTAAAATAATTTCAAATAACAATCTAACAGTATAAAGCTCAAGGAAATGGAAAAGCAAGAATAAACCAAACCCAAACTTAGTAGAAGGAAATAAACAACAAAGAATTGGGTAGAAATAAATGAAAGAGAGTATAAAATAATATAAAAAAAGCATTAAAGTAGATTTTTGAAAACATAAACCAATTTCATAAACATTTGGTTAAACAAATTATGAACAAAGAGGGAAAATCAAAATCAGGGATGAAAAAGGAGATATTACATTTTATACAACAGAAATGCAGAGGTTCAATAAATATTAATACTATGCAACAGTAAAAAAGTGATACAACAACATGTGGATAAATGTCTGAAGATGTGTAACCTTCCAAAATTAAAAGATCAAGACTTAGAAAACCTGAAGAAATCAATAATAAGTAATGGAAGTGAAAGTGGAAGTGTCGTCTAAAACTTTTCAAAACACTGAGGACAGAATTTTTCCAAGTTAATTATGAGGCCACAGTCACCCTGCTAGAACCAGCCTTAGATGCAACCACCAAAGAAATATATATTACAATATCCCTGATTTAAAAAAAAATCTCAACAAAATACTAGCTAACCGAATTTAACCTCACATCAAAAAAAGTTTACAGATCATAATCAAGTGGGGTGTATTTAAGGTCTAGAAGGATGATGAAATATATACAAATTGATAGAGATAATACAACAGCTCAACAGAATGGAATACAAAAGTCCAATATCCAAACTCCACGTAGGCTTTAAAATACATTATGTTGTACTATTAAATATATGTTCAATACTTCTTTAGAGTAAGTTATTAAAATTCACAGAAATACTATGATTTAAAATGACCCAATATTTATGTAAAAACTATTAATTTATATATATTCTGTGCTTTACACACTTTCAGTGAAGTTGGCATTAATAGGGGGAATTCAAGATGGTGAAGTGCAGAAAGGCTGCTTCTCCTTTGACTCCATGAGGGAATTAAAAAAAAAAAAAAAAAAACCTCCAGGACAGATCCATTGCTGCAAGGAGTGTTTAGTGAAAAATCATCACCTGAGCATAACACTAGCTGGGGGAAATTTTTGGATGATCAGAGATTTGGGTGCAGCAAGTGGATTTTATCCATTCCAGTTGGGTCACTACATCTGAGACCACCATTGCTTCCAAAAGGCAAGGGAGTGATCTGATCTGTTGCAGAGAAGTCAAGTTCTATAAGGAACTCCATTGGGCCCAATTGGAGACACCCCTACTGCACCTGTACTCATAAGGGGAGAACAGTGTCATTTAAGTACCTGAAAATAGGAGAATCAGGGTCATTTTGACCAGACTGTCCAGTGGGAGAAAGTCAGAAGTTCAGAGAACACTACTCCACAATTCTTCCAGGAACCAGCTGTGATTCAGAGGTTGAACCTGGAAGAGATGTGTGGGAAAGGCCCAGTCTTCACTTAGCTCAGAAGGATTTGAGCTAGTGGAGTGCAGGAGAGCCTTGCTCAGCCATGTCCAACGCCACCCCCAGCAAGAAGGTGCTTATAATAAGCTAAGGTGAGACAAGTGCACTTCAAGAGACCAAAATCTGAGCTCGGAAAGCCTGGAGGGATTGTGTGTGTAGCCAGCATAGGGAGCATTGCTATGCATTCTTCCCCTGCACCTAAAAGACAGGGAAGTCTGAGTTTCACATCCCCAGGGAGGCTAGCAAAGGCCAACCCTTGGAACATTCCTTAACCTGATTTCTTCAGGGAAGTCTCCACCCAGAAAGCCCAGGAGACTTAGCTAGAGACCCAGTCATCTACTTGAGATCACATAATTCCAGACTGAGAGATCCTGGTAATAGGGTCAGGTGGATGATGAACACCTGCTCCCAATGTGTAGAGAGACAACCTCAGTGAACATAGTTCCAATTTTTCATTAAGAATCTTTTGTTTTTCTTTTCCTGTTTTTGACACGTATTTATGTGCCATCTGGAGAAATTGATTGGTTCAAGGACATGTGAACATACTAGCTGTTTTTGTTGTTATTAATTTTGTTTTGTTTTTATCATTTTTTCAGGTTTTTTTCCTGTTTTTTTCTCTTTTCTATTTTTCCATTTTCCTTCTTCTCTATATACTCCCTTCATTCCTGAGCATTTTCTTCAATGCAAAAGTTTGTCCTTGTCTTACCTGCTGAGGCTTAGGATTTTTATCAGTACATTTAGTATCTGAATTGTATTATGCCCTAGTTGCCAAGTTTTCCACTACTTCTTTCTACCCTTTCTTATAGTATCACCCAAATTCTATTATTTCACCATTTCTCTACTTTGGTAGTTCTGTGTCTTCTCCCTCTGTTCCCAAACCCCACCAGAAATCCTTCAGCTCCTCTACTTTTTCTCTGTTCATGTTTAGATATTACATCTTTCTCTCTAACTTCCTCTTACATTCCCTTCTCTCTCAGGTGTCTGTTAATCTTATCACCTTCTAGCTTTAATTAGTTTATATAATTTGACCCCCAGTCATTAATGCTGTGTAACCATTACTGTTATGAATGACAAACTAAGTAACTATTGTATGATTTGAAGCCTGATATAGGTGAGTGCTAAATACTGTTGTCACCAAAAGTAATGGCTAACACTACCATTTATTTCACAGGTGGATTTTAACATTGTAATATATATATATATATATATATATATATATATATATATAGTCAATACTAAATAATCAATTTAATAAAGCTTATTGTATGCATTCATTGATCATATTGATGGTATCCCCTCAGTATATTTGGAGCTGAAAATCTTAAGGGACAGTAACAGTACAGTTATTTGGCTTCTGAACTCAACTTTTCTAATACCCCAACCCAAATAAGGAATGGGACAAAAAAACCCAATCCAGTAGGAATGACCAAAAGAAAACAACCAGAAGGAGATCCCAGGCTAAGAATCCACTTCAATATAAGGAGTGAGAAGAAACCCATGCATGGACCCCACCCCACATTCACATGAACCCAGGACTCTGCCCCTGTTCTGGCAGACATGATGAACACCTTCAAGGACTCCATGCCTGGAGTCCAATCTGTCACACACATCTGCCAGATTCAAATACGTTGGGTCCATCCCACCACCAAGGGTCTCAGGTCCCAACACAGTGATTAGGCTGGTCTGCTCCACACCTCTGAGACCCAAGGACCCAGTGACACATCCTCACACTTGGCTTCAAAAACGCTGTGAGATGCCCAACAACCCTACCAAGTGCCAAGACTGAGTCCTGGAACCTAGATCCAAAAGGTGCAATAAAACAAGGTTTCAGGCAGACATAGATTTCTGGAAGAAGGTAATTATCAGAGATGTGGTGTGTGACCCAATCCTTGACCTGTAAGGAAGAAACATCCAGAGACTTGTCTTGTTCCCACACAGGGAAACCCAATTCAAAGATCCAGAAGAAGTTTTTCAAAGACGAAGAATCAAACTAGAAGAGGTTCATCTCAAATCCACAAATTCCCTATCAAGGAGCACATGGGCAGGGAGCAGAAAGAAAATCTGAAACAAATTATCAATGATCTGATTTTTAAAAAGAACAATGAACAAAAAGAATATTTAATGAAGGACTAAGTGAAAAAAACTCAAGAAACAAAATACTCTATTATCAAAGATGTACTGAAAAAGGAAGTAACAGAGCTAAAATCTGCAGTCAATCACATCAGAGGAACAATGGAAGAATTCAATAGTAGACTAACTGTTGGAGACTGAAGCCAACATGACCCTTGGCTGGATGCCAGAGAAAAGTATTAGTAGTAAACAACTCTGCAAGAGGCCCAGCTGGCTTGCATATTCCTGAATAATTAGCAAACTGCCTGACCACATGACTAAGCTATTTGGCTGCTCTATTGCTGCAACTGATTGATTGTGTTTGTTCTGTGTCCCTATTGAGAGTTTTGTAACAAATTAATACTGGGCATACAGGGAAATAGGAGAGGTAGAGAGAAGAAGAAAAGCTTTGGCAGTAGAAACAGGGACTCTAGTGAGAGAGGAAAAGCCTTGGCAGTAGAAGCAGGGATTTTAGTGAGAGGAGATGTAAAAGCTTTGCCACTAGAGAGATGGAAAAAATAAAGTGTTTGGAGAACTTCAAATAAAAAGAGAAATAATAAAGAAGCAACTGAAGCACCAGAGCGGTTGTCATGTCTCTCTGCGGGCAGGGGGCGTGACACTAACTTCTATAGAAAACAGAACCTCAGCTTTTGAAGAAAGAATTTCTAAGAATGAGGATAAGCTGAATAAGCTTGATAAAAAAGAAAAAAATTCACAGAAAAAGAGCAGAATTTTCAAAATGTCTGAGGTCCAATTAGAAGAAACAATAAAAGAGTAATTGGGATACATTAAGAAACTGAAATGCAAACAAATGGGATAAGGAACATTCTCAATGAAATGGTTAAAGAAAAAAATTACAAATAGAAATAGAGTCAAATATGCTCATTCAGTAAACTTTTAGGACACCCAATAGACCTAATGAAATGAGAAGCTCACATATCATATTCAAAGTATACAACAGGAAAATCAAGGAAAGAATATTAAAACCTACAAGGAAGAAATGACAAACCACATTCAGAGGCTCCTCCTTTTCAGATCAGAATCTAGAAGTAAAATAATCCTGGAAAGAGATATTCCAATGTCTGAATGACCACAATCTGCAGCCAAAAATCCTATACACAGCAAAATTCAGCTTCAAATTCAATGGGGAAATAAGAACTTTTCATAATGAGATCAAAGTAGCAGCATTTGTTAATAGAAAATTAACATTACATAGAATTTTCAAAGACAAATTCCAGATAGAAAAATAAGCAAACAGTCCCCAAAACCTACAAATGCAGGAAATTCAATGAAGGTATAACCTATCAATAGACAACCAAGACAGTATGGAATTTGCTAATAAAATGAGATGACAATGAACCACATAAGTATCCTAATACTGAATGTCAGTGGTCTCAACTCACCAATCAAAAGACACAGATTTAGAGATTGGATTAAAAAACAAAATCAAACAATATACTGCTTTTAGGAGACCCACCTTATAAGCAATGATGTCCAAAGATTGTGGATGAAAGGTTGGAAAAAAAATCTACCAGGAAATCTACCAGGTGTACAGTCCAAGAAAGCAAGCTAGTGTTGCAATAGTTATATCCAACAATGAAGATTTCAAACATAAATCAATCAGAATGGATAAGGTCATTCCATGCTAGTAAAGGGAAAAATACAACAGGAGGATGTAACCATAGTAGTATATACTCTCCAGACACCAAAGCTCCCAACAATGTGGATAAATTACTCCATGACATAAAAATAGAGTCAAATATGCTCATTCAGTAAACTTATAGGACACCCAATAGACCTAATGAGATGAGAAGCTCACACATCATATTCAAAATATACAACAGGAAAATCAAGGAAAGAATATTAAAATCTACAAGGAAAAAATGACAAACCACATTCAGAGGCAAACCAAAAAGGAGACATTGAGAATCAATGTTTATTGAGTTTTTTCACATGGCCTTTGTTACTCTGTGTACATAGGTGCTAGGGTTTGAACCTATATACTCATGCATGACAAGGAAAGTACAGTAACCACTGAGCTACTGCTTTAGCTCCCACAAACCAAATTTTCTGTAGATGATTTCCAAACTTCAAATTAATGGCTTTTTCCCCCCTGCAATTCACTATATCACTTGTAGGAAGGGCAAAGACCCCAATCCACTCCATCTCAGTTGTGTACAAAGGAAGAAAATGCAAAGGCAAATATTTTCTCCACTACACATTGGCAATGGATTGGCAAGTAGCTGTCAGAAATTTTAGATGCTCTTCTTCAGATTACAAATCTTATAAATTCATACTGCAGCTAATACTAAAAAATTAAATTTATATCTGAATAACCTTTGTGATAAACATTCTCTAAAATGGATCCAAAATATCTCTCTTGGTATCCATGCCTTGGGTTACGTTCTTCCCATGAGTGTTTCCTGTGCTACCAACTGATGAAGTACTGCATGCATCATGAGATATTCCTTGTAATTGGGTTACAAAGTACATGGTTGACTTCTGCCAGAAGGTGTTCTGTTACTCTTCACACTCTTACTCCGGGGAAAGCCAGTTATCAAAGTATGAGGAGTTTTTAGGCTTTAACAAACTGTCAAACTTCTACATATAGATTAACTACCAAATGTTTGTCCTTTATACTTTCAACATTATAAAATATCTTTTCTCTGTGAAGTCCCCTTTGGCAAGAAACTGAGGATGCTTCCAAACATCAGTCAGGTAAGCACTGAGGGTCTAATTCAGCATCTCAGGAGGAACAAAATCCTGCCATAAATCACTTAACTGGGATCTGCCCCCCCAAGATGGCCTTCAGATAAAGCTCCCTACCTGGCCTACAGATTGATTAAAATCAGCAGACTTGAGGTACACCCAGACTTCTGTTGTAAGAAACTGGGAAATGTAACTGTTGTTGTAAACTGGTTACTTTGGGGTGATTAAATATATACCAATAAATAGATAATATTCTGTCCATTGTGGACAGGTGCATGAAACTTTATTTTAAAAACATTTAGCTTTAGTTTCATAGGTACAAAAGTAAGACTCTACAAGTTGACATGAACAGGTAAAAAGCAATTAAGGAATTGGGACACATTACAACATTTTTAGTTCCATAATTACTTTAATGGAATAAATTTGAATTAAAAGTCAAGGAAGGTTCAGATATTCATATTTTTATTAAATTATATTGTATCTTATTTCAGTGTTAGGTGCATATCTTATTGTACACTAAAACAGGATCATTATATTATTTTCATTTTTACTCAGATTTTGTGATCTGGTGCTCATTATTTTAAATATGCAAGTTCTGAGATTATCC
>PVKS010005534.1:0-84509 GCA_004027875.1 Aplodontia rufa | reverse complement strand
CTCCACTCATCTGTGGAGGTGGGGACTAGACCCTGGACAATGAGAAAGTTGGTCTAGTAGCATGAGTTAAATCCAGATAAGATGTAATGCTTTACAATCTAATACTTTTTTTAGAGTTATAATGGGAAGGGGAAGGGAGGGATAAGGGAGGGTAATTGGGGGGGCACTCCTGGGGATAACTGCAATATCCAGAATATATACACATTTTATATTATTTTGTTAAAATCTTGTAAGGTTGTTCAAAAAGAAAAAAAAGATATTCTTTTTAACCAAAGATGAATATGAATATTCATAGCAATTTTTTATGCTGTTAAAAAGAAACTGAAGAAACTGTACAAAAATTAAGTGTCCATTACAAGGACAATGAGTAAATGAATTAGGAAACATATATATAGAGAATACTATGTAAGTGCAAAAATAATTTAAGAAATTTGTATAACAGATACATATTAACGTTTGTCACGAAAGTTAAATAGTAGGCCACAGACTAGATACCTAATGGTTTCCCAAAAGAAAAAAAAAAATCACACCAGATACAGGTTATGTTATCTGTCCAAAATGCAAAACCAAAAAATAACAATAAGCGAGAGGGAAAATGGTCCACCTAGATATATTTAAAACAACTCTTTGTAATAATTCTTAGGTTAAATAGGAAATAAAACTAAAATCACAAGTCTTCTTAAAGATGTGTAACAAGTCATATTAAAACACACAGGTACAGTTAAGGTAACGACAAAGTACTACAGCAGTCAAGCATTTAAAACAAAATATGACCTATGAATCCAGAAAGGTCAATAAAATCCATTCAGTTTTTGACAACTTTGATGACAAGATGAAAGCAAATATCACAATGTTAGAAATTAACAAGGTGACATAGCCACCAATTCATTCTTATACATGAAAAGACTATACACAATTTTAAATCACCCAAAAAATTTCCAAATCTAAATGAAAAGGATGAATTTCTAGGAAAACAGAGAATTACAAAAAGTAACCAAAGAAGAAGTAGTAACTGGAGAAGAGTAACAACAGAATTTTTTACAGTTGGACAAGTATTTTTATCCCACATTCAGACTGATATATGTGAGTTCCACTTACTATTAAAAGAACTTTGGTGACTTTAAAAAATTTTTTTATTCAAACTCTTCTAGAGTTCATTTTAAGAGATTAGCAATACCCTGGAACCAAAACTAGTACATGTGCATTCACACAAGCCCACATCCACATACAATTCACCAACTATAGACCAAAATCACTTATTAACATAGATGGAAAAGGATTAAATAAAACATTAGTGAATCAAAGTTGCACATTAAAAGAATAAAACATGACCATGTAAGGCTTATCCCAAGAATGTGAGGATCAGTCACCATTCATGATCTATAAAAGTAATGATTAAATATCATAAGAGCTTCCCAAAAGACATTAGAGAAAAATTAAGCAATTATTCATGATATAAACTCATAGTAAAAAGTTAGGAACAGAAGAACATTTCTTCAATACAATAAAGGATATCCACCAGAAAACACAACAAACAAGCTATAGAACATTTGAAGCATTTGCCTCAAAATCAGAAATAAGAAGACTTGCTATTATCCCCACTGCCATTCTACATTATTCTAGGAGAAACAGACAATGCAATAAGACAAGAAAGAAAACAGACTATTAACCTATTGCTATTTGTACATATGACATATATCCAGAAAAACCAATAAAATCAACTAAAAGAGTATATGGCTAAATTCAAGATGAATATTCATACATCAATAACTTTCCTAGACACCACAAAACTTAGAAAATGTATGAAAAACAATATCATTCACAATAGTTCATTTTAGAAAAAAAACTATAAAGTACATAGGAAAAATTTAACAAAAAATAAGCCCTATTTGAACACATGAAGAAAACCACAAAATTTCACTGAAAGACATGCATGCGGGATCTGAATAAATAGAATATCCTAGTATGTTCCTGGATAGGAAGACTCACTATTACAAAGTTATTAGTCTCCAAATTAATCTAAAATTTCATTCAATTTCTATCACAACCAATTTTTCACAAAATTTGACAACTCATTTCTAAAGTTCATCTAGAAGAACAGATGAACAACAAAGAGGGAAGAACTCTTGACAAAGCAAGTCAAAAGCCAGGCATAAGGTCCCCATCTATATATCTGTAGTCTCAGTTTCTTGGGAGCTGAGGCAGGAGGATCAAGGTCAGCCTGGGCAACAAAGTAAAATCCGATGTCTTAAAAAAAAAAAAAGAGGAGGAGAAAGAGGAGGAGGAGGAAGAGAAAAGGGCCAAGAGGGGAATCATATTCTATCAAAATCTGTAGCCTATAACAAAGCTATAACAATTCCAAGTAAAGAAGGAATAGACATTCCAAGGGAAGAACAGATTAATTAGAAATATTTCTATTTATTGACACATTTTTAGTGTATGATAAAGAGGCTTTTGAAGCAGTGAAGGGGAAAAAAATGAACTCTTCAGAAAATGGTGTTAGGACACCTGGTAATTCATTCAGTGAATACTATTACGCCACGGCTTCTTATAACAGAGAAGATCAGAGATAAAGAAAGCAAAAACTGGGCAGAGTTTTATTTAATGAATGCCTAGAGGAGACAGTGTTATGGACAAAGAGACAATAACCGTCAGAAACTGCAAAAATGTCAAAAACAACAATAATGAAAACTGTAGAAAATGACAAGGAAAGCACCAAAGATGCTAAAAACCCAGCTGTAGTGTAGCAGTAGTGACAGAAAAGAGACCACAATCCAATGCACCTGAGAGACAAGTCTAAGAAGTGGTTTTTATACTTTGACTCATGTAGAGGCATGGACTAGGCATGAATTTAAAACCTTCATGAAAGCAAAAGCTCATTATAATTTTAGGGTTCCACTACCTGGCTCCATTGTCATTTTGCAGTTCTGCTCTGGGGAGGGGGTTGGGGATAAGTTCTTGTTTAAGAGGAGACTCCACAGCGGCATGTGACCTATAGTATTCCTAAATTATGTAGACCTTGTGATAATACGGTCTCTACCTCATTAATTATTTAGATTGGTAGATTTAATTGTGAATTACTTATTCATCCAAGTTAATTCTACCTTTGAGTTGAAACATTCATCATTTCACATGATTGCTTGTCCCAAAACAGGATAATACAGACAGACCTTTAATATATTTTACTGAAACCAGATACATGTTTTACATTTGTATGGATCACAGATATTATATGATTTATTTGAAAAATGGCTTAAACCTTATAAAGTCTCAGTGCTTTAAAGCACAGTCAATTTACAAATGGCCTACATACATAGGACTAAGTACTAGAAGAGGTAATGATTGATTTGATAACAGTCCTTTTTTCCCCCGGTACAAAGGACCTGGAAAATGAATTCTCTGGAGCAACAATTTCCATTTTCTTTTTTTTTTTAATCTTTTGTTTATTTGCTTTACACTCTACCAATTTAAAAAAAAAAATGAGTGTGTGCCATCAATGTTACTTGTACTTTGGTTATTCTAATATAACAAGCTGTCATGGCTTGGATCTGACATGTCCCCCAAAGTCTGTTTAAGGCATGGTCCCAATGCAGCAATGTCCAGAGGTGGGGCTTGTAGAAAATGATTGGATCATGAGGGCTCCACTCAATGGGAGGATTAATCCATCTGATGGAGTAATATCTTGAATGGACTAGTAGAGGGTGGTGAAAACTGGTAGAGGTGGGGCATAGTTGGAGGAAGCAGGTCATGGAGGCAATGCCCTTGGAGATCATATCTTGTCCTGGCCCTTTCCCCTCCCTCCCCCTACCCTCTTGTCTCCACTTCCTGGATGCCAGGGCTAAGCAGCTTTCCTCCTCCATGCCTTTCTGCCTCATCTCAGACCCATACCAATGGAACCAGCCAACTGTGGTCTGAAGCCATAAGGAAAATAAATCTTCCCTCCTTTTGGTTGTTTATATCAGGTATTTTGGTCATAAAGATGAAAAGATAACTAACACAAAGTTAGAATTCTTACCTAAAAACATTGTTTCTATCAGAAAATATGTTGTGATTTCTATAATACCAACCTATGAAGAAATGTTTGGCCTTGCCATACACCCCACAAACGCACAGTTTTTTGTACAACAGAAATAAATGAAATCACATTTCTTTGAAAGTATAATTTTTAATGTAAAATTTTTTAAATTGTGCCTGCAAACTGTTCAAATTTCAATTTAAGAAAACCATTGGAGCACTTTAATGTGCTGGCCACCAAAGGAAGTAGTTTGGTATGATGGAAAAGGCACAGCTTTCCTAACTGGAGGAGCTCTAGGTTTAATTCCTGACTTTATTACTTGATAGATTTTGAACAAGTTGCTTGGCTTTTCTAGATCTCAGTTTCCTGGCCTTTAAAGGGGGCCACGCATTACCTATGTACAAAGCCTCTGTGAGAAATGAGATGCATGTAACACGAAATGAGTGACAGTTGCAGAAACAGTGCCAACACAAGTACCAGCACTTTCTTAGTATCTGTCTAAAATGCAAACAGTGGACCTCGTTTCCCATGCTTCCCATGGTCTGAAGTACTGAATTCACAAGTTCTAAGACCAAAGAGACTGTGTTCAAATTCTAAGTTTGTTGTTTACTTGTTCAGACAATTACTTCAGCTAGATCAAGGTTTCCTCCTCAATAAAACAGGGACGATAATAGTACAAATATAGCTTATTTCTGATGAACATGAAAATCCTCTAAAGTGCTTAGCCACTGACTGACACTCTATAAACACTGAGTAAATTTCATCCATTATTATCATTTAACCAAGAAATTATTTTCAAACCAAAACTGCTGTTGCTGGTACAAATAAGATTACATGATTTAAACTAAGTTTACTACATGAGTCACCCACAACTAACCTACAAAATTTCCCAAATTTTCTCTAACACTGCTTCAAACTGTTTGAGGCTGCACTTTACTAATAGTAGAAAATGTAGACCACATGACAGAAATCATGCCTTTCACATTTCTGCCTGCACCACATTTCCTGTTCTTCCTCTCCCACTAGGTGACGCCTGACTCTCCATTCTATATGCCCACTCTCTCACCATCTTCAAAGGAGGCTATATTCTCAAAGTCTGGGGCAATGCTATCTCCCTAGAGATGAGTGACTCAATACTACATTGGTATTTTCTGCAGTTGCTCAAAGCATCCTTAGCCAAGATCTAACTGTTCCCATTAATGTGTATTACAATACCCACCAAGGAATCTTTTTAAGGGTACCTAAGCATTCAGGTACCTAAAGCTGCCTCAGGGTCATGACAACAGTTTTCACCTAGGAAGATGCTGGGCAGGACTGGAGCAGTGGCTCAGTGGTTACAGCACTTGCCTGAAATGCCTGAGGACACAGATTTGAACCCCAGTACCACATACACAATGAAGTTTTAGAGCAATGAAAGACATATGAAAAACTAAATAAAACTGATTCTCTCTTTCTCTCACTGTCCCTCTCTCTTTAAAAAAAAAAAAAAGAAGAAGAAGAAGAAAGGAAGAAAGATGCTGGGCAGGAAAGACACCACACCAGCAAATCAGCATCAGGCATCCTCCTCTGACTGGGCTGTCTAAGAGCCGTCTCCTCCCCACCTCCAGGAGAAAGTTCAGGTCTGAGGAGTTAAGACTGATATTGGGCACATTTTCCCACCAGAGGCAATACTTCTTACAACAACCCCAAAGGTACTATTTCTAGGATCCCCACCAAGAACATGTTCATCTCACAACACTCAGGGAAACCTAAAGATACACCTTTTTTCAAGGTATTTAAAGTTCTCGTGGTCCAAATGCATTTTAGCAACCAGAGACCCTTCTGATCATAATCAATGTTGTCTTGTAACCTGGTTGACACTATACAGTTTTCAAACAAAACTAGTATCCAAAAGTCAGATTTTCAGGCAAAATGAAGAAGGGTTATAATTCCTTATTCACAAGGGAGTACCCTAAAAATGAGCAATTACAAAGTCTACAAAACAAGGCAGGGGGAGGAAAAGGAAGAAGAGAAAGAAAAAATTATTGCTAAGACAGTTTTTATCAATATACTTACCATCATTAGCCACACCATCTGCTAGAAATATGTAGTAGCTTGTGTTTAGGTCAAATCTATCCTTAACTCCAGGAAGGGTAACGTTTCTTCTGAAAGAACATTGCATAACACCATCCGCCAACCTCCAAGCCACATCTTCAAGAGTACCCTACAAACACACACGAAGAGTCTGCTCAGCACTTCCCAAAGATGGGCTAAAAATAAGACCGGGTCAAAATCCTAACCTGCTTCATTTCCTTCTCTAAGATCATCCGGGCATGTTCTGTTTGCAGTGTCATTTTTTTGCCACTTCCTCTTTAAAGAGTACAAGAAACATTTTCTCCCAGTTTGTCTTTATCCCATGTGGCAGAAATGATTATTTTTACTTTGAGCCAAAACCCCACATGAGAAACTTCCAGAGATGTACTAATTCCATCTGGCCACTAGCACACAGGCAAACAGGTAACACGCTAGTGGCCTAATCAACATGCAGGTGGGGAGAAGTTCAAGCCAGCTGAGGGAGTAAAGCCCATGGCAAGCCATGCACAGTGACGTCCTTAGTGATGGCTACTGCTCAATCAGACCCATTTTCTATGTCACTGAGTAATATCTACTGCTCCTTCAGAGCTCATTTGTCAATCACCCTGTGAAAAAGATACTTATCTGCCAGAATTGGCACAGACACCAACAATGGGCACTCTCAACACTGCCTGAGGCACTAGTCTCTGCCAGGTTCCTCCTCCTTACTATGTCACTAATATAAGCCACTTCTTTAAAATACCTATCTGTAATATTTTGGAAAGGCATGAAAGGGGCCTGGAGCAGTAGCTCAGTGGTTATAGTGCTTGCCTGGCATGAACAAGGCCCTGGGTTCAAACCTAGCATCACATACACAGCTGAGTGTCAGAGCAACGAACACTAGATGAAGAATAAATAAAACTGATTCTCTTTCTCTCTCTCTCTCTCACTGTCCCTCTCTCTCTCTGAAAGAAGGAAAGAAAGAAGCACAAACATTCTGGTTGTATTAACAAACCATAAAATACTTTTTTATAAGATGCAACAAGCATTTAAGTGACAGATGCAAGTCTTCATCTTTTCCTACAAGAGAAACTTGTCTTGTGCTTTCTAAAGTGCAGAGAAGTTTCTCAGAGATCACTGTAAGAGGGAGTCTGCTGCCGGGCACCTGTTGAGCTAGGCTGCTAGCTAAGGGGATGGGGGGTCCAGAGTGGAAGGCTATTGCAGCCAAGTCACGCCAGTGACAATCATGTGGCAGGAAGGTGCACCAGCCACGTGGAGGTTCCCAGAAGGTTCATGCTCACCCTGGAGTCCATCACAGGGTGACTTCGCCCTGTCAAAAGGGCAGGCTGTATATGCACAGTCTGATGGTCACGAATACACATATAAGCATCATCATCACCCTGAAAAATGATTGCAAATGATAAAAGTTTAAAGGAATGTCAGTATGCTTAAGAATCCCAAATCAAAAATTATTTGTCTTTTAAACATAATTTGCTGACTCAAAGTTAAATCATTAATGAATTCTAGGATACTTACTGTCCAATTTATTACTTAAAAATAGTTTTCTGGAATATAGAAGCACTCAAATTTCAGTGTGAAATAATACATCAAAATAGATGTATTGGGGGGCTGTGGCTCAGGGGTTATGGTGCTTGCGTGGCAAGCACGAGGACCTGAGTTCAAATCCCTAGCATCATGTACACAAATAAGTGTCAGAACAACAAAGGCTACAAGAAATACTAAATAAAATTGATTTTTTTCTCTCTCTCACTATCCCTCTCTCTTTAAAAAAAAAGAAAAAAAAGATGTATTGGGGCTGGGGGTGCAGCTCAGTGGTAGACTGCTTGCCTAGCATGTGCAAAGCCCTGATTTCAGTCCCAAGCATCACAAAAATAAAGAAAGAAAAATTAGGCATATAACATGTTTATATGTGTATAAATCCACCACTAATTGATGCCATTCGTTGTTTTCATATATATTCAAATTCATTTATATTTAGACCTATTTTTTTCCTTAATCAGATTTGTTACCTCTTTTTCACTTAACTTTCCATGAACATTGTTCCAGATATTTACCTACAGATAAATATCTAAGTCCTACATATTTTAAAACTTGAAATCTGTTGCCTGGCATGAACAAGGCCCTGGTTTCATATTTCTATCATATTTCCCATAGGATTTTTATCATATTTCCTATAGGAAATATGATAAAATAGAAATTTAAGGAAAGTGCTCTGAATTGCCAAATTATGAATGGTCAAGAACTGGAAAAGGCTTATCCAAAGAGATAGTAATTAATCAAACCTCAGAGAATAAGGTATGATAAAGGATAAAGTAGAGCTGAGATTAAAGACAAGGTTTTCTAATCTGAGAACTTTTTGGGACCACAGGTATAAAAATATATAAAAATTTTAGGAGAGAGGTAGTTTTCTTAGCTAAAATATATGAAGGGTAGAGAGAAAGCTCTAAGACTAGAAATTCTAACAGGTATTTTCCAAGACTTTGAAGAGTACTGAGAGCCATGATAAGAAAAAGAACAATTTTCTTATCATTACTATCCATCAAAGGTTTGGAGGAGGGGGAACCCAAACTGGGCATCCATGATATGGCATTAGCCCTGGATAACTAAGTATATATTCATTGGTTCTTGAATGTTTGATAATGTTTCCCCCTCAATTGTATCTCTATATCCATCCAATAAGGAAAAAAACTGGTTTGGAGGATATGTTTGAGATGGTCTCATTTGTCTTGGAAGGAGAATTCCAAAGACTGTGTGAAGAATGGAAGGCAGCCAGGCACAATGATCCAAGCGACTCAGGAGGCTGACAATCACAAGTTCAAGGCCAGCCTCAGCAAATTAGCAAGGCTCTGAGTAACTAGTGACACCCTGTCTCAAAACAAAAGATAAAAAATAAAAAGGGCTGGGGATGAGGCTCAGTAGTTAAGTGCCCCTGGGTTCAATTCCCGGTACCAAAAAATAAAAATGAAAACCTAAAAAGAGTAAAAGCGTGAAATGCAGAGGGGAAAGCATGTGAGCAGGAAGAATAATGAGAGGTCCTACATCAATGCAAGAGGAGACAGTAAACTTACAAGCAAAGGCAGAGATGGTGGCAATACAATAAAGAGAATTTAAAATAGAAGGTAATGACAAGCTCAATTTTATAGACGCTGACTTATGTTGTCCAAGAACACTCATCTCAGTGAGAACAGCCAGCAACTGGAATCCACAATCTGGAAGCCAAGAGAGATGAGAACTGAGAACATCCTAGAATTTGGCCATTGAGAGATTATGTACACAGCAAGATGATGCAGGGCAAGTGTATTGCTGAAAAATCCATATTTGGTATTCTTCCCCCTCTCCTGGCTTACAACTACTAAATCCTTAGACTCTCCAAATGATTTGTCTTTTGGTATGCTGGCAGCCCCTAGGGAGCTAGAGTGTTAGAGGATTGGGGCTTTGAACCCCTTCTCCCAAAACTCTGAGAAGGAGAGAGGTGCTGAAAGCAAAGCTGATCACTAATGATTAAGGATTTAGTCAAACATGCCTATGTTAGAAAGACTCCATTAAAAACCAGAAGCACCGGCAGCTACTGATAGCTAAACATATGGAGACCACTGGTGGCTGATTTGGCCAGAAAGGGCATGGAACCTCCACACCCGTTCTCCCATGCCTCCCTACATGCACTTCTTTAACTGTATCTTTCGTAATACCATTTATAATAAACTAGTAAATACAAGGGTTTCCCTGAGTTCTAAGAATAGCTCTAAAAAATTCATTGAACCCAAGGAGGATGTGTTAGGAGCCCTGGCTTACAGCCCATGAGCCAGAAGCACAGTTGAAAGAACCCAGATCGGGCTGTGCATATAGCTCAGGTAGAGTGCCTGTCTAGCATATGTGAGGCCCTGTTTCATCCCCAGCACCAGGGGGAATGGGAGAGAAAAAATAGGTCCTGTAATTGGCATCTTAAGTAAGAGGATGGGCAGTCTTGGGGACTGAATCCTCAACCTGTGGGCTCTAACACTACCTCCAAGTACATGGTGTCAGAATGGAATTGAATTAGAGGACACCTAGCTGATATTCATTACATAACTAATGATTTGCTTATTATGTGAGGGGAGGGACTCACCACATCTTTGATGTCACAAAAGTGAGTATACAGTGGGAGAAACTAAGCCTGAGGTTTTTTGTTTGTTTGTTTGTTTTTCCCTACTCAGCAATGGAAAGAGAGGAATAGATGCTAGGAATGTATATACTTGAGAGACTATATTATTTACAAAAATATCTCAAATAGGGAAGATTTATATACCAGAAAGTTCAGTTAAAATTCAGAGATTAGCAAGTCATCATTAGCAAAAAAAATATGGAAAATTATGCGGTTCATCAATTTTAGTGATTAAGTCCAATACTAAAACAATTGCTATCATCAATTTACAAACCAAATTTTTAATAGGTAGGATTTAGGTTATCTAATCAGTATCCATAACATCAGATCCCTTCAGCTTATAAATGTATATTATATATACTCAAAAATATATCAGGTCATAAAAATATCCTAAAATTTTAAAAATAACAACCCAAAATAGAAATAACCACTTTAAAATGTATTTTGAAGGTGATTCATTTCCGCCAATTTAGGCAAACAGGTGTACAGATGATTTTGATCATTAAATAGGATTGCTCTGTAAATCAACTGCACCTGCATCATTAAGTCTTTTTTATAAACATTTTTGATGAGTACTATACCAGAAACAGATAAGATTTCTAGTATGATAAAGATTCCTTGAATTAGAGATAAATGCTTTTGTGTCATTTATGCCCGCAGTTTGGAGCACAAATAACTGGCCTACCTGTTGGCTATCCATCACCACACCACACAACAATAACGTCCTTCCCCTCTCCTTACAGACTTTATGTGACCAGTGAAAGGAAATGTATTGGTATATTATCACACAAATTTGAGCTATAAAGTGACTGAAATGAGTTGCTTTTTTTTAAGTGACCTGAATATCTAGATGAGTGCTGTACCTCAGAGATGAACTCTAATGAAATTACAAATTTTTTCTACAGTTTTTGTATCCATTTTAACTCATTCTCAAAATTTCCCTCATAGCCAATCATATCACATTCATACAAGCATTAATCTCCTTTTGTTTTAGCTTTATAGTCATTTGATTTTTTAACCCCACTTCATTATTCATCTTACACACCAAACTTGATTGATCTTGCCAGCACTAAAAAAAAAAAAAAAAAAAAAAAAAAAAAAAAAAAAAAAAAAAAAAAAAAAAAAAAAAGAACAGGATACAGATTTGATGGTATGTACAAAGGGGAAGGAGGGAAATGTTTTGAACAACTGTAGCATCATTTTCCATAAAAAATACATCAAATGCCCCATCAAAGCAACTTTAAAAAGGGAAAGATTCAAAATTTCTAAAGAAAAATTTTAAAGCACAAACCCTGTATCACACATATTTAAGATATAGCTCATGAAAGAGAGTAGCACATGCATTCTAGATCTATACTGTTGGAGTCATCTACATACACTGAAATGTTACACCTGACTTCTTTTGATATTTGGGGCAGGTGCACCAGAACCAATGTAATTAAAGTACACTTTTAGAGAAAACATCAGTTCTTCTATTAAAGTCATATCAGAGTTCCTTTTGTGTTTGTTTTATTTCTAAAGCATCCCCAAAGAAGTGGTGTTAAGTTTATATCCTGATAGGAAAAAAAACTCTCAGAAGACTCTGACTTTGCTAGTGTAGAAATCAGGGAGTTTTCTCCATCCAGTCCCCCACTGCCAGCTCTGCTTGATTAAGACTTGTCTTGGCCACAAGGCTCTTCTTCCTTCTCCCTGGGAAATCAGGATATTTGTGCAGGGTGCTACTCTTCCACACCACAGCACAAGGCTGCCACCCTACAGAATCATTTAACCCATTTGGCACCATCCAGGGGAAAAAAGAATCAGCTGGAACAAATGCTGCTTTCTGTGTATCTGACAAAAGAGCCCAATGGTGATCAGTGTGTATTTTTGCCTGCACACACAGGTTTAATTCTATGTGTGGGAAATGTACAGATGGTTACTAAAAAAGGGACACTGAGAGCAGGAACACACACTTCAGTTCTGGCCACTTGAGTAAACAACTATGATTTGGGAAGCACCACCAACATGGACATTTTATGTACATTCTTTAGCTGTGCTTCCTGCTTTATCACAAAGAAACAGACATAATTGGCAAATCTAATGGAAGTAAAATGATATTCCCAACTATTCTTTTTTCTTTTTTTTTAAGAAAGAGGGGATAGTGAGAGAAAGAGAGAAGCAATTTTTATTTAGTTTTTCATGTGACTTTTCATTCCTCGGTCTCTTCGTTGTGTACGTGGTGTTGGGGTTTGAACTCGCATACTCGTGCATGCCAGGCAAGCACCATAACCATCAAACCACTGCTCCAGCCCCCAACTATTCTTAAGATACCCTGTTCTTGGGGCTGGACCAGTAGCCCAGTGCTAGAGCATTTGCCTGGCATGAGCAAGGACCCAGGTTCAAATCCCAGCCCCATATTACAACTAAGAAAAAAAAATGATTCTCTCTTTCTCCTTCTCTCCCTCTCTCTCTTTCTGTCTGTCTGTCTCTCTCTCTCTCTCACACACACACACACAATTTCTTTAAAAAAAATTATATATATATCTCTATCTCCTGTTCTTGGAGGTATGTAACTGCTCAAATGTTAAAATTATGATACATAGTCATTTAACTTGGAATCTTCTAAATTTTATCCTTTCCCATTCCACCTGTAAGTATGATCATTTGACTCTAGAAGAAAGAGCTAATCTACTACTAATTAAAGCTCACTGCAATGATTCTCCTTTCGTTACTAGTTATTTAAGTGAGAGAAACTAACCATCCATCGGTCATGAGAAAATGCAAAGGATAAATAGCCTTCTCCAGGACCACTCATTTCAACCATCACTGACTGGTCCTGTCTCGTGAAGGACAAGAAGATACAAGCCTGCTCCTTCTCTGGGTCACAGCTCAGAGGACTCCTAACACAGAACTTCTTGTTCCCGCAGTCTGAGGCACTGAACTGGAAAAATGACAAGGGAAAAAGAATCTTAATTATTAAACAAGCAGTTCATTACCAATCACAGAGCAGACATTACCCTAAATTATGGGTTTTAATGAGAAAACTTCTTCATAACAAGATTCAAACAAGAGAACAGAAGATACATCCCAAATTGAAATGATGGAACAGTAATTAGACTGTGAACTTTTAAACTTCATTTTAATTAAAATTTGAAAAACTTTATACAAGTTGGCTGTAATGGTGCAATTTCCTTTAATACACAAAACATTTCACATTAAGTATGTTCTGGAGCAAATTTTCTGGTAAATTGTGAAACTTCTTAAGGAATATGTCCACTTTGGCAATCTTGTCTAATAGATATCCTCTAGATTTCAGAAATGGCAATTTATAAAGCAGAAAATCCTTGGCAAGTTTTTATAATTAGATCTTGAACTCTGTTTTTAAAAATCAGGTTTAAATCTGATACTAAAGTAATACAAGAAAAATAAGCTACCCTAATATACAGCACCATTCAAATATTAACAATTTAGTGGGATAAGGAAAAAACAAAGATCTACAATGATTTAACAATGATTTAATCCAGAGCTGGTGATAGTGTATAAAAGAGAGAATCTAAAAAAAAAAAAAAGTCAATAAAGGTCAATTCTAGAATTTGGCAAACAAGCCAACCTTGCTAGAATGAATTGTGAATACATTCCAGAGGAGAGCTAAACATTAACCTTGTATAACTAGGCTAAAACTGAGCACAGCAAAGTGAAGAGACCAAGCCACTAGGAATTAGGAAACACGGATTTGGTTCACTCCATCACTGTAGCCAAAGGACAGATGCCATAAGGCCCCTTCACTTTCAATTGCATAAGAGGGAAACTAAACAAAACAAACCCTGAGGTCTCTTCTAGCTCTAAAAATGCTAGAATCCGAACAATTCTGAATGAACCTCCCTATAATTAAAGATTACACCCTCAGTACAGAGACCCAGTAAAAGCTCCTACAAGAGCTCATGCCTTTTATAACTACATGGAAAAACAAGAGTATTGTCAGCAGATTCCTACCAGGAAGCTGAGATACAAACTGTTATTCCCGTAAGGCATCTTTCAAGTAAGCATTAAGAGTTCAATGAGAGCTTGTACAAATAATAGATCTAATTGTACAATCAAAAAAGTGCCACATTCATAACGTCATCAAACACAATGACATCTACATTTTTGAAACTGCAGAAGAGAAGGAAAACCAAAAAAGACCAATGTTACATAAGAGTAAAGTACTTACTTAGTCCTATGTGAGCAAAGAGATAAAGACAAAGGAAGGAAAGAAAGAGAAAAGGAACTAAAGTTTACTATCTATTAAGTGTCAGGTACAGGTGGAAAACTTATATTCATTACATTGTTTAATTCCTGCAGTGTACTAAGAGATAAAATATTTTTGTTTCTGGTTCAAATAAGTGAAGAAATTAAGCCTGAAAACTGAGTAATCTCTCTAAAGTACCACAGAAAGTCAGCGTTCAGGCCCAAATTTATTTTCTCAACTACTAACAACCTGCTTCAAAACATTTTCATTATCTCTGCTTTTGAATCAAACTGTCTAATTTATCAGATTTCCTTCAATAGAAGATTTCTTCCTAATTTTTTGCAGTACTCTTTCTAAGATGCTTTTTCAATCTTAATTCTTTAGAATCAGAGGGCCTAGATGGAATTCTAACTGATGAGCTACAAGAAACTTTCTGGGGTTTGGCATATAGAATTCATCAGTAGTCTCGGAGCTTCAGAAAATATGAGTTATACCACCATTTCAAGAATCTCCCCCAAATTTTGCCTAAATTTAGTTTAAGATCCTTCTCCATGTTTGACCCTTGGCAGACAGAAGAAAGGGAGGGAAAAAAGGAAGGAAAGAAGGAAGGAAGGAAGGAAGGAGAGATGGATTTTCCTTCAAATAAAAATATATCCACTCATTAGTACAGGATGAATGTCATAACCACACCTTCATCATGCAGGGTATCTTGAGTTTCCTTTATTCTAACCTATAAATCATAGTGTTACAATGAAGACTTCCTTCAGATTCCTATAAGAGAAACCAAAAATTTGCTACCACAGCCCAGAACAGCTACTCATCTATGCACTTTGCCAAGAATAGAACCACAAATTCCAAGAAATAGGGTTTTTTTCCTTACTGCTACTCTCAATTGCATTTGGGGAAGATACAAAAATATTACTTACTGGTTTAGTTAAGTGGGAAACTGGAGGTGGAGTTGACAAAGGTGATATTGTAGCTTTAGGTGTCGTAAAAGGAGGTGCATTTGGCTGCGAGATTACCTGACTAGGAATCTTGACCCAGTAAATTTTATACTTCTCAACAACTGTGCCTCTGAAATGCAATCAAGGGAGATTAGACAAATCTCTTTTTGTGGACGATCATAATTAAATCAAAACTTTAAAGGAAAAGATGTAGGGGAGATGAACTAGGAACACACATTTTGTCTGAGGAAAATCTCTAGACTCTCTTCTACTGCATCACTAGAAGAACTTGAATTTCTCTCTCCATCCCTCTCTTTTCTTGCTTGTCTATTCTTCGAGCATGTTAACAGCAGCCATGAGGGCCAGACTCAAGGACTAACCTACATAGATATCTGCTCCTTGACAAATAAAGAACAGACTACTACCTATTTCACAGTGCACTATTTACATTCTTCCCAAGGACATGAGTAGCAGGCAGCTACAGCAAGGGGCTCTACAGAGGCTGCAAAAGCAACCATCTGCTCTCACCAGGGTCCCATTCCTTCACATTCCACCAAACACACAGGTGCAAAGCTGTGTTACTGTGTGCTGGGGGCCTGTGTACAAAGCTCAGCAGACAACAGAGACAAGTCAGGCCGGCAATCTTTCCATTAAAATATACATCGGGAACACCACTCAGGAATCATTACAAGGTTTTAGGACATTCCATTTCTCCTTGCACAGAGGAATAAGGAAGAAGAGGAAGAAGTACTCAGAATTATAATAACAACATTCTGAGAGGCGATGCAGGGGCTTACTTTTTTAACTATCTAATCTGCAAGTTGTAATGCTGCAAAACAAAGTCATCCAAACTTCAAGACTGTTTTATCCACATTCTCACAGCAAAACAGGAGCACATAATTTAGGAAGTGCTATTCTATACACCATATACACTCAAGTATTAACTGAGGACTCTCACGAGTAGTAAGGTAGCGCAATACTTCAATCATTCAACAAATCTCTACCACAGGCCCATTCAGTGCCAAGTCCTGGACGAGGTACTGGGAGTACCCAGGTGGCATAAGACAACTATAAAGGAGAACAAACTGTTGCATCAGTACACTGATATCATTACCATATAGATGAAGTTTCAACAGCCTAGAAAATGGCACAAAACTTTAGGGTTTCAATTATGTTAGTTAATGAGAGATGTAAACTCTTCTACTCACAGAAACCGTATGTGATTTGGGGCACTGCTTGGAGCATTCCAGTAGACTTTAATTTCTGTTTTTTTGGATGAACTTGTGTGACTCACTGCTGATCCCTGAAATAAAGTGGAAAGAACTACCATGCAGTCACCCAGTTCCTCAGCATGGCTGGAAATGCTATCATTTTGCAAAGTAATTTATCACTGCATGATCATGGCATTATGATGAATTTTATTTAAATTAGAAAAAGGACTCAGGGACACAATAAATACATGTGAATTGGTTATATTAGAAGTTAGGCTCTGTGAATAAAATAATCATCAGAAATTTAAGAATTGAAAGGAGTTGCAAATACTGGGTACATTAATCCTAGATAGAGCTATCTCATTATCTCATTTCCACTGTAAATTTAAATTCCTTCCATTGATAAAATACAGAAGATTACTCAAAAGAAAACTTGTTTCCAAATATGTGAAATAATATTTTAATAATATCTTTCTTTTGAGCAATCTTGTTTCCCACGTTTTTTCACCTACTCCTACTCATGCTTTAAAGCCTAGGTTAGAGATCAGCACCTCCAAGAAGTGCCAATTCAATTCCGTCCAGTCTGAGGTGGTCCCTCTATGTTTTCCCATCACCCTGTGTATGGTCTATCATATATTCTACATCTCTCCTATGTCCATATGCTCTGCTTCTGTGTCTTATCTCCTCTGCTCATTTGTTCTACTGATGTGTAAGGGTGTTGAGTTCTTCAAGGAAAATAGGAAATCTCTTTTATCACCACATACCTTGCACCAGGACAGTTTCTGATGCAACAAATGCTTATTAAATGAATAAGTGAATGACAAAAAGTAGGCCTCTCTCACTCTAAAACTCTATCTTCAATACTGAAACCTTTAAAAAAAATCAACATAGTAAGAGTCAATGTGATACAAAATATCACAAATTATAAGCTGATCAAGCTATTCCCATACCTTTTCTAAAATGCTGATGTGTGATCCCATATCACAAGTTAATTAGGGAAAAAGTATGATCATTGTGATCGACATAAATGTCAGCAATACATGGGTAATGTCATCGTGTACCACCACCCCACCATGGAAAGAACCCAAGGAAATGGATGAAAATCAACACAAACCTGTATATGTTCACAAATCAGAAGCTGTGACACTCGGCTGTCACTCAACGTGAAGGAGCCAACAGGAAGGCCATTCAAATCCTCAGCATTACGAGCTTCTAGGAGAAAGCCCTTAAATGGTGGTCCTGACAAAGTAACTAAGAAATAAATAAAGGGACAAGTTTGAAGATTTAGTAAGCCCTCAAAAAGGAATGTTTGGAGAAGGTACAACACAGTTAGAATCAGGGACATATATGCAAAACAAATCCTGGAGAAAAAAAAGAGTAGAAACGGCCCTATAGACAAAGAATCGCTAAGCTGTGCTGCACAGAGATATCAGCAGCCATTAGTCCTCGAGTGGGGAAAGCAAGTGACAGCCTCAGAGCAGTCCATAGGGTTAGGTTGGTATGGAAAAAGCTAGATGAAAAATACTTTGTTCTCTATTATAAATCCTTTCAGGTGTTTACTAACCCACTGTGTTGTGAGATTTTTGAGAGATATATTATTCCTAATACAAAGAGTATTCCAAACTTATTTCTTCATACCTTTTTTGTTAAAGAGCACATATTAATAACTTTGTATTTTTAGAGTCACAGAAAACAGAGTTTACAAAATGTTATAATAGATTTTTTTTTCTTTTTTTGTACCAGTGATTGAATCCCATGGTACTTAACCACTGAGTCACATCCCCAGACCTTTTTATGTTTTATTTTGAGACAGGATCTAAGTTGCGTAGGGCCTCACTAAGTTGCTGAGTCTGGCTTTGAACTTGCACTGGGATTCCAGAGGTGCAACAATGAGCCCAGCTGTAATAGGTATATCTTTAACAGCCTACATTCTGTGGGAGGAACCAGGGAATCATAATAGAGTATACTATTTCAAGACACACAAGGGTTTATTGTATTTTAAGCAAGATAAACTCTATTTTCTTCTTCTACTGAATTAATAGTATTATTAATAAATATATATTAAATAATGATAATATTTTAAAGCCTTTTCTGAATAGGGATTAGATATACCACCTAAGTAATATGGTAATCTGTAGTAAACAAACAAACAGAAAAAGAAACAGGAAGGTGTGATGATATCTTCCAAAAACATGTGACTGAACAAATTTAAATGAAATTATTTAACCCCATAATAACAAAGATGCAGCTGGGTGCAGTGGTGCTTGCCTGTAATCTCAATGGCTCAAGAGACTGAGGCACAAGGATCACAAGTTCAAAGCCATCCTATCCTCAGAATTAATGAAGTCTTAGGTAACTTAGCAAGACTCTGTCTCAAAATAAAAAGAGCTGGAGATGTGGCTCAGTAGTTAAGCACCCCTGGGTTCAATTCCTGGTACTCAAAACAATAATAACAACAAAGATGCAATGGACAGTATGAAGAATGGAACCCAAAGTATAAATAATGACTCCCAGCACAGTACCTTCAACCTGCTCTCCTGGTCTGAAAGTCGCCTGACTGACTGTGATACGGTGAACAGGCTCAGCCTGTGGACTGTGACCATGCTGGGGAATCATTCCATGGCATGACTGTGTTACTTCTCCACTGGGATAATTAGCCACAGAACCAATGTGCAACAGAAATACCAAGGTACCAGGAGTTAATCCAGTAACAGCCATCTTGAAAAGAAAATTATAAGCACGTCATTGTGAGATATAATTAAAATATAAAAGCTTTTGCAACACAGGACAGTAATTCCAGAAAACCATTTGCCATCCTTGTTCAGCTACCCATATTCTCAAAATACATAATCAAAGGAATAATAAAAGGAAGTGTGACCTGGATTTGAATCTCAGCTGTCCACATGCCAGCCATTTGGGCAAATCACTTAAGCATCCACTTCCTTACCTGAAAAAAGAGGAAAACTAAGACCCTCCTTTCAAAATCACTTTAATAAAATGAAGACACAGCCCAAAGTCTGACGAGATAACAAGTGATAGCTTTCATTAATATGATAGGGATAACGTAAACTGGTTGAATAAAAAAAAACAAGTTTTACTTTACTTCATCTTAGAAAACTTAAAGGGCTGGAGAGAGAGTTCAGTGTAGAGCACCTGCCAAGTATGCAGTCCCCAGCACCACAAACACAACCAAGTGGAGGAAAAACAAAAACCAGATGAAAATAAAATTAACTCTCTCAAAAAAAAAAAAAAAGTCTCCTCTGGACCAAAATATTATCACCTCTCTCTACTTCCCATTAAACTAATCATAATGATAAGATGGATTATTAATCGCCAATATTGAAAACTAAAGAAAGCAGACAAGCAAGGGCAAGAGACAATATTTCTATCACTTATGATCCCAGATTCTGCTAAATGGAGAAACACATTGTGAGCCCACACCATCTTTCTCTTGCCTTTCAGCTCCTTTATGCTGGTTCCACCCTCTTCAAGCCCAGATCAACCACTTCACTTCTGGCATACACTCTGAACCTGAAAACCACAGCATTCAGCAAGGCTGGAGGTAGCTGGGCAAGGTCATGTTCCATGTTTAGACTGTGGACAGGCCACAGTGGAGGGGCCCAAGAAGCAGTTCATTCCACACAGAAATGGAGTTTTCTAAGCAGCATAGAGTCACTGGAACAGATTGCCATATTATAATCATGTACATAAGGAGAAACAAGTCATTCAGAGCCTCATCTGGTGGGGGTTTATTACAGTCTAACTGACCTGGAGAAAGGTAAAACACTCACCTCCAGCTGACTCTAGCCTTTCTCCCACGGGAAAGCCCAATTCCAGCCGCCTCCAGCCAGCCTGCCCCACCCAGGGAACAGGCGGTGGAGGCAGAGGCTGGAAGCAGTTGCTAATGGTCACAGCCCAGCAGCACAGGCACAGGCTCACTGAGGATCTGAACCTGCTCACAGCTCTACAAAACAATTTCACTTCCCCTACTCTACCAACTCAACACAAAAGCCCTCATGACAGTGGTTTCTTCTACTCAGTGCATGACACCAGCCATTTAAAAAACTTACGAGGCAAATTAAACAGCAAAAACAATTCGAAAAGACAGGACAGAACCAGACTTAGGTATGGCAGGAATGTTGGAATTATCAGATTGGAAAAATAAACGATAATGATTCAGATACTAAGGGTTCTAGCAGATAAAGGAGAGAGCATACAAAAACAGACCAGTAAGATGAGCTCAGAGGGACATTCTAAGAACCCAAAGAAAATGCTAGCAACCAAAAACACTGTAACAAAAATTTTAAAATGTCTTTGATGGGTTTATTGGTAAACTGGACACACCTGAAGGAAGAATCTCTGAAGTTATTCTTTGAGGAATCTCTGAGGATATTATCTCTGAGGATTTCTAATGAGGATAGTTCAACAGAAACCAGCAAAATGAAAAACAAAGAAGCAAACGAACAAATACAACATCCAAGTACTGTGGGACAAGCGTGAAAGGTATCACGCACACATAGTGGAAATTTCTAAAGAGAAAGAAGCTAATGAAATATTTGAAGAAACAGTGACTTATAATTTCCCCCAAATTAATATCAAACACCAAATAACAGATCCACAAACCTTAGACAACACCAATAGGGAGTAATGAAAAAAAAAAAAAAGATGCGTGTATACACACACAGACACACATAGACACACACACACAACTAGGCCTATGTGATGGCTAGCTTCTATGCCAACTTGACTGGGCTAGGGATGCCATGATAGCTGATAAAGGTTATTTCTGGTACATGAGGGTGTTTCTGAAAGAGATCAGCATTTTCAGTCTAAATGATGAAGATCTCCTCACCAGTGTGGGTGGGCATCAGCAAACCAAACAGAACACAAAGGCAGAAGATGAAATCCCTCTTCTGTCCCAAGTTGGGATATCCATCTTCGGTGCCATCAGACATCAATACTCCTGGTTTTTACGTCTTCAGACTCCAGCAAATATATCCTGTAGTCCTCCCCTCCCTGAAATCCCCCATTCTCAGGCTTAGAAACCAAGGAAAGTTATCAGGGATAAATAAGGCTTTACATAAGGAGTTAATTATCCAAGAAGATATAACAATTCTGAATATATATCCACCTAACAAAAGAGCATCAAAATATAGAAGGGAAATCCTAATAGAACTACAAGTAGAAATAGCTGAATCAACTACATAATAGGAAATTTCAACACCCCTCTACCAGAAGCTGCCAGACCCAGCAGGCAGAAAATCAGTAAGGACATAACTGAACTCAACAAAATCATCAGTCAACAGGATCTAGTACACATCTGTAGACACTTCATCCAATAACTGAAGAATACACATTCTTCTCAAGCTCACAAGAAATATTAACCAAGGTAAATCACTTTCTGTGTCATAAAATACACCTTAACAAGTTTAAAAGAAGAGAAATGACAAAATGTCTGCTCTCAAAACATAAGTGGAATTAAACCAAAAACCAATAACAAAAAGACAGCTGGAAAATCCTAAAATACATGGAAATTAATCAACACTGTTCTAAATAACAATAGGTCATAGAAATCTCATGAGGTATTTAAAATACTAAACTAAATGAAAATGAAAATACAACATTAAAATTTGTGGGGTGCAGCAAAAGCAGTGCTTAGAGGCAAATCTATAGCACTGAATGCATACTTATATATGTGTGTGTGTGTGCGCATATGTGTGTATACATAATATATATATATATAGATAGATAAATATAGATATAGATATAAAATTCTGTAAACAAACCCTATACTGGACCAGAATTAAAGTACAGGAATTCCCGCTGAACCCCAGAAACTGTGCTAGGGAAATACATATTTGAACCAGTTTTCACCTTGTATTAGGAGCTACCAAGTAGACAGCATAGGGTATGACAGTACTATATACCTCTATGTTTTATCAAACATCAAAGCTGAATAGAACTCTTCTTATTCAAGGATAAGCAAAGGAACAAATGAATCAATCAAGAGCTTTAGGGGAAAAATCTGTACCAGAAGAAAAGTACAATATTTCTCTGTAGATTTAGAAGAATAACTTTTTCATTAAGAAATTTGTTGAACAATCATACAAGTATTTAACGAAATAATATAAAATGTATACATAGTCTGAAGATTAGATTTACCCCAAGAGTGCCCCCCAATTACCCACCCTTATCCCTCCCCTTCCCTTCCCAAAACATTTCTAAAAATGTGTTAGGTTGTATAACATTACACCTTATCCGGATTTAACACATGATAATAGACCACCTTTCTCAATGGCCAAGGTCTAGTTCCAGCCTCCACAGATAAGTGAAGACATTTGACCCTTGGTTCTCTGGGTTATGCTGATTTCACTCAACATAATTTCTTCCATAGCCATCCATTTACCTTCAAAGGCTGCAATATCATTGTTTCTAATTGCTGTGTAAAATTCCATGGTATATATGTACCACAGTTTTTGGATCCATTCATCCACTGAGGGGCATCTGGGTTGTTTCCATAATTTAGCTATTGTAAATTGAGCTGCTATGAACATAGATATTGCTATGTCACTGTAATGTGCTGATTCTAAAGCTCCTGGAAAAATACCCAGGAGAGGAATAGCAGGATCATACAGTGGGCTCATTCCTAATTTTTTGAGGATTCTCCACACTGCTTTCCAGAGTGGCTGTACCAGTCTGGAGCTCCACCAACCAGAAGAAAAGCACAATATTTCTCTGTAGATTTAAAAGAAAAGAATAACTTTTTAAATGGTTGGTTGCTATAGTAAAAGCAATCAGAATATTTAATATCAGAATAAGAAAATAACTGCTAAAAAAAACAGAGTACTAAGAGAGTTTTCAATGAAAACCTTGGCTTCTCAGTCCTTTTGTCAGGGAAAGATCTGTTGTCAGGGGACCAAGCAATATGCACAGGAGATCATAGTCCCCATTCAAACCACATGATCTTTAAATTATTGTAGAGAGTAAATGCAGTCATGTGCCATTCATCTAAAGAATGATACAGTGGGAGGAGTTAGTTCTGTTTAGCAAATATTTTTTTGGCACTGACCTCCTAAGGAAGAGGAAACCACACTTGATGTCTAGTCCCTGCTACGCACTAAAAATATGAATAACATCAACCCAGTCACTTAATCTAAGTCTGTTTAATTGTTTGCAAAATATAGCAAGTAAACTAGAATTCAAAGCCACTTCAACTCTAAAATGTTACAATTTTGGGAAAGCAAATCAGAAAAGCATATTATGAACAATTTGAATAAGAAATATAAGATGGCAAAGGGAAGTGTCTAAGACAACCGCCTGTCATTTATTAAGAAAATACTAGTAGGGGGCTGAAGCAGTGGCTCAATGGTTATGGTTGCCTAGCAAGTGCAGGACGCAGGTTTGAATCCCAGCACCATATACTCAATGAAGTGTTGGAGCAATGAAAGCCACATGAAAAACTAAAAAAGTAGATTCTTTCTTTCTTTCTCTCTCTCTCTCTCTCTGTCCCTCTCTCTCTTAAAAAAAGAAAGAAAATAGCAGTACAATAAAAAAGGGCAAAGGAAGAAAAGAGACAACTTCAACTACTTCATTGTCAAATGGCGACTGTTCAAGGTAAAGTTCTATTTTCTACAATGACTAATGATGGTTTTCCAGTTAGTGATATAAGGGCAACCTTTTAAATTTATTAGCCAATTTATATCAACAACAACTTAATTATGACAGGAAAAGGAATGGAAATCATTCACAGAAATATTTACACCAGAATTATGGAAAGTTGATAATAAGCTATTATGAGATCATCCTTCAAGCACAGGAAAAACTCCCACCAACTATGTGTAATTCTTAAAAATTATTAATATGCACATTCTACTGTGTATATTATAGCTTGTATTTTGCCAGTAGAGGACAAAGATAGACCTATTAGTTTAAAATATTACAAGAGAGATAACCTTGATTGTCTAACTGAAATATTCCCAAACCTGATGAGATTTTATAGTTTTTTTTCTTGTGTAGAAAACAGAAACTTATTAAAAGGGAATAACAGCTGCTTACGCCATGTTTTACAAACATCTCACATAGAGATAATTCCTTAAAACACATTTTTTTCATGTAAAGACAAAACTCTTATGCTTAGATGAAAATGTAATTATTATTGTGATCATGGGCCACAGAGACACAAGACATTAATCAGGATAATATATTTACTACAACGAAGTAAAATTTAAAAAAGAATCCAGTTGAAAATATCTAGATGTAAGAAAGTTATTAAGAGAGTATGTGCTAACCAAAGTTTTTTAATTCTTTTTAATTAATTGGTCTTTAAATGTATATTATGTGACTCCAAGACACAGAAGAATAAGATAAAATGAAAGGAAAAAATATATTTTAAAACCACTCAGGTCTGGGGTGTAGATCAGTGGCAGAGCACTTATCCAGCATGTGTGGGTCCCTCATCTTAATTCCCAGAACAGCAAAAACTCTTTTAAATTAAAAAATTCCACGTCAGGGGCTGGAGCAGTGGCTCAGCAGTTATGGTACTTGCCTTGCATGTGCAAGTCCGAAGATTCAAACCCCAGCACCATGTACACAATGAAGTGAAGTGTCAGAGCAACGAAGGCCACAGGAAAAACTAAATTGATTCTCTCTCACTGTCCCTCTCTCTTAAATTTTTTTAATTAAAAAAATCCAAGTCATATATTTAAGCTAACAAATAACTAATCAAGACCATTTATATTACCTTTAAGCTTTTACTGTTAGCATTCCAAATTAAGAAATCAAAGGAATTCAAAAGTTTACATACAGACAAAAATTATGAGAATTCAGCCCAGTAGCACTCACTTTTCTTCACCCAAGATATGAATGCTGGCAAACACTGAGAGTGATTGATGGATAAATACTTACAAAGAATTTGCTGTGAGGAAGCAAAAACAACCAAAATAGTTAGGAATTTGGGGGTTTTGTTATTTTGTTTTCACTTTTTGCTATATGTAGTGAGATTTTCTTTTTATCACATCCAAAGTAAAAAATAGTTTACCTGATAACTAAACATTTCAAAAGATTTACCTTTATCATATCATAAAGTCATACATTTTTCATTTTGTTTGTTTTGTTTTTGGCACCAGGGATTGAACCAGAAGTACTTAACCACTGAGCCACATTCCAAGCCCATTTTTATTTTTTATTTTGTGACAGGGTCTCATTAACTTGCTTAGGGCCTAAGTTGCTGAGACTGGCTTTAATCTTGCAATCCTCCTGCCTCAGTCTCCTGACTCACTGGCATTAGAGACATGTGTCATCACACCAGCTAAATTCATAATTTTCTATTCTTTTCTTTTTGTGTGTGTTTATATTGTACTAAACTGTTATTTTATAACCTACCAATAGATTTTAACCTGTATTTTTGAAAAATGTTGTGGCATACATAGAACATTAAGTTTCAGTTTTGAATAAAGTTCTAAATTAGAAATATCAAGAATTTCAGTAAAAAAAAAAGGTTTAGGACTAAAGAAAAATAAGCTATGCAGCAAGGAGGATTTTCTTAAGAAAGGAGATAGATTTATCCAATGAAAATGTCTTATTCTCTTTTCATTCCATTTGTAACCCTAAACATAAACTATAAATATGGCTAATAAATTAGTATTCCCATGGTAATCTTATGAGAAAGTTTTTTTTTAGCTAACTATAATTTAAAAGCACCATCCATCATTCTTCCTTGTTTTTTTTTTTTAAGAGAGAGGAACAGAGAGAGAGAAAGAAAGAATCAATTTTTTATTTAGTTTTTCATGTGGGTTTCATTGCTCAGACACTTCATTGTATATGTGGTGCTGGGGTTTGAACCCACGTCCTCATGCATCCCAGGCAAGCGTGTAACCACTGTGCCACCACTCCAGCCCCAACACCATCATTTTTTTCGTTCAACATAGTCTTACATACAGGAGGGAATCGTTGCCACACATTCATGAACACATGCATAATGACAGAGCAAGCCAAGACTGATGCCAGTTCATGATCTCTCCCCTTTGGTTTCCCCTGATCCCCTGTTTCCCTTCTTTACCCCCACATCAGTTGGGCTTCTCGTGGAAGTAGAAGATTCCCCACTGGGTTGATTAACCCCCTAACTCCCTCCCTCCAGCTGCCTTGATATCCCTCTTATTCCCACCTCCCTTCCTGCCCACCTCTGTTCATCCCCCAGCATCATAGGCAAGGTTTCCCTGCTCATGTAAAATTTCACCCATGTTGAGGTTATTATTAGCTTAGCCAACTTTCATTCAGTCTATTTCCGATTGTATTCTAGCTTCCACATATGAGAGAAAACATTTGGCCCTTCAGTCTCTGAGCTTAGGATATTTCACTCAGCATAATTTTTTCCATCTCCATGCCATGATATCATCCTAACAGTAGAGTAGAATTCCATTGTATATATGTACCACAGTTTTTTAATCCACTCATCCAGTGAGGGGCATCTGGGTTGGTTCCATAGTTTAGCTATAGCAAATTGAGCTGCTATAAACATTGATGAAGCTGTATCTCTGTAGTATGCTGATTCTAGCTCTTTTGGGAAAATACCCAGGAATGGGATAGCTGGGTCATAAGGTGGTTCCAGTCCTGGTTTTTTGAGGAGTCTCCAACACTGCTTTCCACAGTGTCTGTACAAGTTTGCAGTCCCACCAACAATGTGACAGCGTTCCTCTCTTTCCAGAGCCCCTCCAGCATCTGTCATTATTCATATTCTTCATTTTTGCCACTGACAGGAGTGAGGTGGAATCTGAGTGAAGTTTTCATTTGCATTTCTCTGATTGCTAGTAATGTAAGCATTTTCTCATATATTTATGGGCATTTTGAACTTCCTCCATTGAGAAATTTCTATTTAGCTCCCTAGTCCATTTATTGATTGGATTACTTGTGGTTTTGAACACCATCATTCTTAAAGCATGTGAACTTCTTTCAAATTTTCCATCTACATTCTGTAATGTTCAAAGTCAATAACTAGTTCTTACCAAATATTGTTTTCATTTTAGCATGTTACAAGAATTACAATGACATTTTCTTTTATTTTGGTACAAGTCTTACCAAAGTCCTAGGTTAGAGGCCTGAATCTGGGGATGCAACAAAACTCGTCCAGTCACTCAGCCCCAAAAACCAAACAGAAAAGGTAACGGTGAAAAGCAAGAAAGTAACTACAATTGGTCCAAATACACTGGGAAAACATGGGGACCCATGTCCTTAGTCCTGTTTTGGAAGGGACAAAGATGACCATGAGGTGTTACAGAAAGGGAAATGAGGGGCAGTGATTGCAGCACTGGAGGCTTTTCACAGCTGCCATAGCAGGTAACCTTCGTCAGGTGTGGTCTGCCCATCACGTTCTTTGGCCTGGTCAGGCAGAACCTTGCGAGTGATAAGAAGGTTGCGACTCCATGGGAAGACAGCTTCCATTCATCACAAGATGTTTATTGATCAGACTTTATTCCTGGAATCCAAAGTGACTCGGAGTAAAGGGGCTGGGTGCAAAATGAAGGCAGAGATGCCAAGTCGTTAACCCTGCTTTTAGCCACCCACTGGACATTTGCCAATGAAAAGTGAAGACTCTAAGTCCTTGTTACACAACTACAAAATATTGCAATTAATTTAAGAGTTGCTTCTAGGTTTTTGGCCTAGAAACAGAACTACCATTTACAATGTCACTTCCATTAGAAAGTGGAATTGAAATTCCAAGCTGAATTAGAAACGAATTTGGAAACACAGCACCTTTGTAAGCTCAGCATTTCATCTGAGATCTGGGGCAAACCTGGTAGGCTTTGCACTATGACTAAAAGCCTATATAGTACTGGGGACAGAGGTGGAAACAGGTCTTCATCTGATGAGTGGCAGAGTTAGGTGGAAAGAATTTTAGAAAAATAGGTAGACACAAGTCTGTAATCCCAGTGACTCAAGAGGCTGTGGCAGGAGAATCACAAGTTCAAAACCAGCCTCAGCAACTTAGTGAGGACCTAAGCAACTTAGTGAGACCTTGTCTCAAAATAAAAAATAAAAATGGCTGGAGAGGGGCTGGAGCAGTGGCTCAGCAGTTACAGCGCTTGCCTGGCATGTGCGAGGACATGGGTTCAAACCCCAACACAATGAACTGTACACAATGAACTGTCAGAGCAATGAAAGCCACATGAAAAACTAAATAAAATTATTTCTCTCTCTCTCTCTCTTACTGTCCCTCTCTCTTTAAAAAAAAAAAAAGGTGGGGGGTCCCAGGAATGTGGTTCAGTGTTTAAGCACCCCTGGCTCCAATCCCCGGTACCAAAAGAAAAAAGGTTGAACCGCAGAACAATAAAGAGATGAACTTAGAACAACTAAAACTAAGCACAAGATTATTTGTAGAACAATAAAATATTTTTGGCAAAGAGAAAGAATAGGATTATCATTTTACCCTGGAGAGGAATGAAAGAGTACATAGAGAAAGAGAAAAAGAAACAAACATTTAGCAAAAATCTGGCAGTTAGAGAATGCACCTGATGTAATCTTTACAACAAGCAGATCTTATCTGCACATTAGAGATGAGGAAACAGGATGCACATCAAGTCATCCTTACCAGCAGAACTGGAAACTATCTGCAGCATCCTTGTTCAATGTCTATATCATCATTCCCTACTTGGAGAGAGAAGGAGAGTAAGCAGGTCCAGCAAGAACTGAAATTTCCCAATGAACAATATGAGTGCCAGGCATCTTGTAATACAAGTGTTGAAATCTAAATATTCCTACCTACTTCAGAATGTGGAGTCCACTTTATAATCCGAGATTTCTTTCACAGACTAATACTTCAGAAAGAATGGATATAAAAATGACAAGTTCAATGAAAAAAAAAGCCAATAAATAGTAACTACCATTATTTGTTATCACTATTAACTTTCCCTATCACCAGTATGTGCTAATTTCTTCTGAATGCTATTGTGGTTAGATACCTGAGATTTCCCATATTTCTTGTGTCTGTATTTAATTTGTTCAAACCTTCTAAAAATATTTCAGAAAATTTACTTCACTTCCTTCTGGTAACCTCACTTTCATAGAAAACTTCCACATCAATAATTAAATTGACTTTGCTAGCTGAATCTCAAATTATAGGGAAATTGAAAAATAGGTCAAGTACTTCCACTTACCCAGAAAAAAAAATAAAAAATGTTTCAGACTCCATTTTCACAGCAGGAAGCACAGAGAAAAATGATTTTTTTAAATTAACAATTGGAGTTATGACATTTTCAGAGAATGTTCCAAAAAACAAAGAGCATAAAAATGGCACAATGAATACCAATTTGAGATCAGTCAAGTCTAATAATTTAAGATGATTGGAAAGACTTCTAAAAAAAAGATTTTACAGTTTGAATGAGAACAAGACAAAGTAAAGGCAAGAAAGAAAAACATGCTGGGAAAAAAAGCAACTTGGAGCTGTGCCATCTAATCCTGGTTTCCCTGACCACAGCATCACCAGCAGGAAATTTTCCCACTTCTTTATTCATTTTAGGGAAAAATAATTGGAAGCAAATGTCTTCTTATATGCCATAGAGGTTTTGTCTAGATCATTCCAGAGTTCTCAGAATAATCCTGCACTCAAAACACAGATGCTAAGTGAAATAACCCCTTCTCTAAAAACACAAAACTAGTATACAAAACAAATACCATTAATACTTAACGATGTAACTATTTATCAAATGCCGGTTCTATTCCAATCATCACGGTTAGTTGGTGTTTTACATGTGTAAATACTAATCCTTGGAAGAAACATACAAAGCTATTTTTTAATTGACCTGGAAACAGAAGCTCTTAGAGGTTACTAAAAAAAAAAAAAAAAAGAAAGAAATTGCAAAAGTAACACAGCGTACAAGGCTTGCCCGACATGCTTGCAGACTACAAAGACCTGGGATCGATCCCCAGCACTACACACACAACTAAGTGGAGGAAAAAAAAAACACAGAAGAAAAATAAAATTAACTCTCTTTCTCTCTAAAAAATAAAATAAAAATTTTTAAAAATGCCTAAGATCACAAAAGAACAGAACAGAAAAAAAGTGCATTTTATTTCATTATAGTAACTCAAAAGCATAGAAAAAATAATAGTAGAAGTGCTAACAAGTACCTAAGACTAAGGACTGGGGATATAGCTCAGGGGTAGAGCACTTGCTTAGCATGGGTGAGGCCTGGGCTTCAATCCCCCAGTATTGAAAAGAAAAAAAAAAAAAATCAGTCACTATGTAAAAGTCAAGAACTTAGTATGCATTACCCAAAATAACCAAGGAGCCTCAAGGAGGGGTCTTATTGTCCCCAATATGTAAAATAAGGCAGTGATTTAGGCACTTGCCAAAGTCAGAGCAAATGCGGTGTGAAAAGTATGGTCTGTAGTTTCTGAGGTTTTAACCACTAAACCTATATACACAGCTACAGATCTGACCTTAAGGTAGGCTCAGTCAGTAAACAAAGCCTATGGGGAAAGGGGATTCCCAGTGAGCATGACTTGAATGGGAATAAGAAAACCAGAGGTAAAAATAAAAAAGTGAAAATGGACTTTATGGGGAGAGGGAAGGACATCTACCTAGAAACAAGGTGGAATGTTGGAAACAGTTACTGTGAAAACAGTAAGCATGGTTCCTCTTCCTGCCTTCTATGTGGAAATACCCACCCCCAAGACTTCTCCCTTGCCCTCATCTTCCCATTCCCCAGCCCTGCATCACAGTGTGAGTGAAAAAATAAGACAAAAATCTCTATATACTATGCTTATGTCTTAAAGTGTACACTGCCCATCATTTCATGTGAATGCAAGACAAATACAATTCAATATAAGCAGAGTGAAGAAATGAGTGTTCTCATACATAGGAAGAGGCTAAATTAGAGGGAAATCAACAGTATCCTACTAAACTAAAAATATGTTTAACTGCTGATCTGGGAATTTCACTTCTAGAAATTTATTCTACAAAAAACCTACACAATTATGCAAAGATTGTTTGTAACAGCAAAAATTTAATATAACTTAAATGATTAAAAAAATAAACTGTTCTATATCCAAACTCAAGAATACTATGTATCTTTTAAAAAGAATGAAGTAATGACCAACATAGTAGCTAATAATTATTAACTCCTTTCTAGGAGCTAGTCATATCTTTAAGTACTTGTCAAGTATCAACTCATTTCCAAAAATCCTAAATCATGAATCTGCATGTATTTAAGTAGAAGCAA
Source organism: Aplodontia rufa (assembly GCA_004027875.1). Taxonomy (NCBI): domain Eukaryota; kingdom Metazoa; phylum Chordata; class Mammalia; order Rodentia; family Aplodontiidae; genus Aplodontia; species Aplodontia rufa. The sequence continues at coordinate 52,703 of PVKS010005534.1, read as the reverse complement.
GTTCACGTCACGCTGAGAAATGAAAGTAAGGAAACTGCAAAACAATATGGAACATGCCAAAAAATATATTACTTAAAAGAAGAAAAGGAAAAGGGGAAAACAAAAAACCCTCTCCACCATGCTTCTAACTGTTCTCGACGGTGGTTACCCTTTAGGAGTTTTCAGAATAGGAAGTGGACGTCCTCTCTTTAACATCCTTTATGTAATACATGAAATATATTTTAAAGCATGTAGTATTCTAGAATTTAAAAAACACTAAAAAGTATACATTACATAAAGAATGTATGGAGATAAAATCTAAACTGGTTTTAGTTCAATTTTTCTTTTTTCCATTTCAAATATACTGTTACTTCTACTATTTTTAATAAACAAAACCTGTACCCTGCCCCCTCGAATACCCACTTACACAATGCCTTCAAGTACGATGTCTTATGATACAGTGATGGTATGGACTTTGAAATCTCATATACCTGGTTTTGAATGTGTTCAAATGTAATGACCCTGAGCAAATTTTTTAAACCTACTGAGTCTTCCCACTTGTTAGGGGCAGTGCCACCAACAAGGGCTTTTGTGGGGATTAAATAAAATAACATGAAACATGAGGCCAATGGTCACTGTAAATAAAGTCTTTGATTAAAATCGATTTCCTTCACTGGAATCTTGCCTAATTCTGTCAACCTGATATAGCTGCTCCTTTTTTGGAAACTCCATTAGCTTTGGTAATAGCTAATAAAAAAAAAATCACATTTTCCTGCCAAAATTGCTGCCTGTCTTATGGTAAACTAGGTGGAAGCAAAGTTATCTTACTCAGAAATCTCCTTTCATTCTCACTAGCAGTTAAGCTTGAAAACAGCACCCCGAAAATGCTTTTTTAAATTGAATTTCAAGAGAAACTGGCATCAAGTAAACGGAGAGGTGCAGAACAGAAGGTACAGCCAACCAAAGAAATCAACACGTTGGCTTACTAAATGACTACTTAGAACTCCTTTTTTAAAAAAAATTCTAGCTTTGTTATCAATAAGCCAACGGACCAAATGTAAGCATCTCACCTCTGTCCTATACAAACACAATGCAAGAGTGTTTCCAGTTTTGTCCTAGTTTTTTTTTTCCTTGTTCTAATTCAGAGGTGGAAGAAAATAGCTGGACTGAAAAGTCCAGATAACACATTTACAACTTGACAATTCCCCTTTGACCTTACATAGCATAATGAAAAAAATGGGGCAGGGCTCTAAGTCACTTTCACCTGAGTAATCGTGTCATTAGGTTTAAATATAAAAGGGAATTCCCACAGTTTAAATTAAAACAAAAAACTGGTGCAGGAATAAATAGTACTTTTCAGAATCCCAGACGCGTCTCTCCTGATAACTATCCTTTCCTTGGGAGTAAAGCTCTTCAGGCAAAGTCACCGGGCACATTAACCTGACTTGGCTCAATTCGAGCTCCAGAGTAAAGCATCCATCCTGCCTCCGGGCTGCCCGTCAGCACTGGCGCCGCCCTCACTTCTGTTGCCCAGATGGCTTCAAATTTTAAACACTTTGCAAAGAGCCTTAACGTGGAGAAAACAGGAGCCACTTACCTTGAGTGGAGAAGGCAGCCTAACCAACTTCCGGTTTTGTTACAACTTGTATCACGTTTCAGCAGCTGGGTGGAGCCAGTTTACCCGTCACCCAAAGGGAACATCTGCCCCGGGAAGCTGCAGAACTTGATTTGCAAGAGCACTGCAGTGCTAGTTTTAAAAAGGACAACATTTCTGAAAATTAAGCGTTCTGTTTTACACTTAAAAAAAAAAAAAAACTTACTGTTAACTAGTAATTGTTTCATTGATAAAATTATATTTTTGGTCTTCAAATTCAAAAATATCTGAAAGTCCATACATTTTATATAAAATTTAAGACATATCAAAGTCACCTGCATGCGCATAAGTGAGGTAAATAGGGCGCCCAGTTAAATTAGAATATCAATTTGCAGTCTAAGTATTGTCCTACACAATATTTCAGACATACACTACAAAAGAAAATGGTTGTTCATCTGAACTTCAAATTTACCCTGTGAATTTTATAGAAATTGCCTTGTATTTATTTTTGTGTATTGCCACAAACTAATTCAATTAACTACAAAAGGTTTACAATGATCAGATTGCACAAATATTATGCGAAAGAATTATTTTATTTTGCAAGACAAACCCTGAAATCTAAGAGTTTTGTTTTTCCTTCTTTTTGCTTCACAACATTCTTTTGAGAAAGAAAAATTTCAGGACTAAGAAAAGACAATGTTTCTGAAAATATGAAACACTCCACTTCAGACCATGACTAACATTCACAGACTGGAAAAATAGAATATGACACATGCCATGATCACTAGTTAATCAGCTTGAATAAATTTTCTAAGCTCAGTCTCTTTTTTTTTTTTCAGAGAGAGAAGAGAGACCACGTCCTCACACATTCTAGGCAAGCGCCATCACCACTGAGCCACTGCTCCAGCCCCACTAAGCTCATTCTTAAAAAGGAGAAGAGTAATAATTGTAATAACTGGTCAAAATTAGCAAAAGCCCTTCTCTACAGGCTGTTTAAAAGAGGCTTTAAGTAAGGGTGACCCTGAGCAGGCTTTCAGTCCTCAAGGTGCTGGGAATACTTTAAAACTGTCAGCTGATCATCAGTCAAGCCTCAGGTTCTGCCATAGCTTTCTGAAGTTATAATTAGAGACTTTCCAGAAAGAGTCCCCAGTGGACACTTGGCATGCCAAAGTTTTCTTAGAATGCATCATCATAATCTTACATCCTAAAGCACTCTTAGAGAACAGAATGAAACACGCAGTGGAGAGACCTAAATGGAGCGTCTGGCTCTCTGGAAAACCACCCTTCCAGGCCTATCATTTCCCTCCAAGTCCCCAGCTGTTATTTCCTCTTATCACCCCCTCCCAGAAGTTCACCTCTACCAGGCTTTCTTCATCAGCTACTTCTCAGTTGTCACAAAGGAAACCAAATTTATTAAAATGTTGAGCAGAGCTTGGACTCTAAGAAATGGAAGCTACCGCTGGATCCCCACACCACACCTCTCAATCAGCAATATCTTTCAATATCTTTGCATTAAAAATGAAAACAAATATTTAAATATTTATTCATAAATTCATGTTTAACTGACAATAATTTTTTACAAGTTGACAATCCTTTCACTACTACTTTAAGGACGATTTTTAAAAACAAAAATTTAGTGAAAAGAGTATGGTCAAAGGACAAAATGACAATATAAAGATCTTAATCAGTGTTATGGTTTGAATGTGAAGTATCCCCCAAAAGCTCACCTGTGACAATTCAGGAAGAGAGAGGTGAAATGATTGGGTTATAAGAGCCTTAACCCAATCAGTGAATAAATTCCCGGATAGGGATTAATTGGCAACCGTAGGCTGGTAGGGTGTGGCTGGAGAAGGTGGGTTAATAGGACTGCGATTTTGGGGTGTATATTTTGTATCTGGCATGGAGTCTCTCTCTTTCCTACTCCCTCTCTCCCTCCCTGTCTCTCTCTCCCTCTCCTCCCTGGAGCCACACTCTTCCACCATGATGTTCTGCCTCACCTGGAATTCCAAGGAATGGAGCCAGCGATCTATGGACTAAGACCTTTGAAACATGAGTCCCTAAATAACCTTTCCTCCCTAAAATTGTTCTTGTCAGGGCATTTAGTCACAGCAACGAAAAAGCTGACCAAAACAATTGGCTTTATTCCTGACTCTAGAATGAGGATACACTTCATTCCATAAAATAAGGGAGACAGAACAATTTTTATTTAACAGCATCATTGTTTAAATTTTTGCAAATCTTTTTAATGCCTGGCTTAACAGAAGATAAGATTCTCTTATCTGCTTTTGCATTCAACCTGTGATGATATCATATAATATCAGATGGTGGAAAATTCCACTGTAAGTCCATGAGAGAATTAGGTTGAATAAGGCATATAAAGTATAGCACAATAATTACCATCTATTGAGCACTTGTTTTTACCAAGGCACACAATTTACCCTATCAGATGCACAACTACTCCATGTTAAAGGTATTGAGACAGATTAGGAGAGACAGTGAAATGGCTAGGTAGTCAGGACAGAGGGCCCCTATCCAAGAGCTAGCTGGTAGAGGCAGAGAGTGACAGGGCAAGCTCAGGGCCTTCAAATGCAAAAAGACCTTCAGGCTCACCTTTGTCCCAACTAAGATGGGGATGGTCACAGGCGTGCTCAGGGCCTTCAAATGCAAAAAGACCTTGAGGATCACCCTTTTCCCAACTAAGAGATGGGGGTGGTCACAGGTGGGTACTAGGAAGTATTTGCCTCCTTTTGTTTTAACCAATGGTGCTCTTGACCAGTTTCAATGCTTGTTTTAAATAGATTTTAACCAATGGTGTTCCTGACCAGTTTCAATGCCTGTTTACATAGATTTTAACCAATGGAATAGATGCATTTCTCAATGCCTGCTTTGCATGAATGTTAATTATGCTCATACCCCAAATCTATATAACCTTTGGCCTAACCTCCATTAGACGGTGTCCTGCTTCCAGGTACCCCTCTGCCTTGCAGAGTCTCTGCTCTTCTTCCTAAATAAATCCTACTCCTTTTACTCCTTCTTCCGGGGTTGTCCGTGGATTATATTCTTCAAATTCGTGAGATAAGAACCCAGAAGATTGGTGCCGAATTCCCGGGATGAATTTCCACCACGCCAAGAGCTGCAACACCCAGCTTTTAGCTGGAGAATTGCTAACACTTTCGGCTGCAGACACCTGCAATCAGCCCAAATTCCCAGTTTTAACTGGGAATGGCTGCAAACATTAGAAGCAGGCTGTTTTGGCTGCTAGAATCTGTATCGGCCCAGACTCCATTCACCAGCAGGAGCAGAGAATTCGGCCTTATCTCAAAAACCCTGCATCAGTATTATTATGGACATTGTACAGGATCTGTGTGGCTAGGTAAATTGCCCAAGACCAGACAAGAAAAGTGGCAGACAGGATTCTAAGCCAGGACATCTAGCTCTACTGAGCCCCACTGCCAAGTTTAAATGAGGACTATTGGACCAAACTTAAAACTTCCTTTCATATTTGTCCGGTCCCAGCCAGCAGGAACTGGATGGCTCTCATTTGGCAGTTGACTGGGAATGAAGTAGACCCACCGGCCCTGAGTTCTCCAAGCGCTTCAGTTTTCCCTTTACAGAGGCTAAAGGCCTCCAAACGCTTCCTTCTCCTCCTTCCTTCTTTTAGAGGCAAGGCCTTTAAAACATCTTTTTTTTTAGAGTCAAGACTATTCACATTTTCTCTTTAGAGTCCCTATTTCTACTGCTGAGGCTTTTCTTCCTCTCTTGCTGCCTGCATGTTAGGTTTTCTTCTCTGTCTCAGCTTCTGCTGCTCTCCTCTGTCGCTGCCGCTGCTTCTCTGACTAGTGGCTACTACTCTGTCTCGTTTCTGCCGCCTGCATGGGAAGGTCTCTTCTCACCAGTGTCATATGTCTCCCTACGCCCCGTATATATCTGTTACAACAATAGGGATACAGTGCAAACACATTCAACCAATTGTAACAAATGCGTAGTCAAATAGCTTAGTCATGCGGTCAGGCAGTTTGCTAATTACAAGCCAGCTGGACCTCTTAGAGTTGTTTACCACCAATTTTTTTACAAGCCAGCTGGGCCCCTTACAGTTGTTTACCACTAATTTTTTTCTCTGGCATCATGTTGGGCTTAGTCTCCAACACATATTGATGCGGAGTTTTTGAGATGAGGCTCGATTCTCTGCTCCCACTGGCAAATGGAGTCTGGGACAACTACAGATTCCAGCAGCCAAAATAGCCCACTTCTAGTGTTTGCAGCTATTCACAGTTAAAACTGAAATTTGGGCTGGCTGCAGGTGTCTGCAGCAGAAATAATGTTAGCAGCTCTCCAGCTAAAAGCTGGGTGTTGCAGCTTTTGGTGTAATGGAAATTCACTCTGGGGCCAATCTTCTGGGTTCTTGTTTCACAAATTTGAAGTACAAAGTCCATGAACAACCATGAAATAGGAGTAAAAGGAGTAGGATTTATTTAAGGAAGGAAAGCAGAGACTCCACAAGGCGGAGGGGCACCTGGAAACAGGATACCATCTAATGGAGGTTAGGCTAGGGGTTATATTGATTTGGAGTATGAGCATAATTAACATTCATGCAAACCAGGCATTGAGAAATGCATCTACATCATTGGTTGAAACCTGTCTCAATCTCTCATGTCTGAATATTATACCCAGAATTTAATAAAAGATTATATTCAATGGCTGAAGGGGTGGCTTAGTGGTAGAGTGTTTGGCTGGTATGCACAAGGAGTGGGGTTCAATCTCCACAACTAAGTGGAGGGGGGAAAAAAGAAAAATTAAAATTAACTCTTCCTCTCTCTCTCTCGCATTAAAAAAAAAAAGATTATATTCTCACTTACCCTTATGTCCATTTCATCCAAATAGCCAAATTCATCCTCTCCTCCATTTCCAATGCCATCATTCTGGTTTAATTTACTAAATTCCTCCAGTTTCACATCAAACTAATTATCCAACTTTCATACTATCATGTTATTTTTTTCTAAAGAGAAAGTCACATCATAATCTATGCCCCCCCAAAAAATTCTACTTACCTATTGTAAGATGTATGTCTTTTCTGTCAAACTTGAAAGATTGTGATGTATAATTTACTACCTCCATTTTAGATCCCTCTCCCCCTTTGAAGGTAGTAACTCCCTCACCTGTGTCCACCCACCTGCGTATGCCCACCTCTTTCCAAGGATCCCTTCCGGTACCCAGCCATCTTCTTCCGGGAGAACATGGAATCCCTACTACCCTCAACACGTGTGCCGAGACCCCCACCCCCATTATTCCCAGGCACCGCCTACTTCCTCTTGCACCTGCCTCCACTTAATCACAGCCAATCCCTCAGACTGTGCACCTGAGCTCCTCCAATTAGGGTGAAGAGCAGTATTGCATCAGGTCGACATTAAAAACCACTCACTCCCTTGCAAGCATTTTTCTTTCACCCTTCGGCCAAAGTAAAATTTCTACCTTGCTCACCCACGCCCGACCACGTGTTTGATTTCATTTATAACACTATGACTCATTACTGAAGAAATGTCCAAATTCCACAGGCAGATGGTCAAATGAAATAATCTCTGTAAAGCACAATGCTTGGCACAAAAGATTTAATAAATGGTAATAAAAAGCAAATTTAAAAATGCTTATAAGTTTTATGGATGACTTTGTAAATTTTCCCAGTGCTATAAAATAATAAACTGTTCCAAAATTATTCATGTATTTTTGACACAAACTCTGCTTGTTAAATCCATATTTTACATGTTCTTTGACAATATGAAGTCATTCTCAGCATTAAATTATTCATATTTTTCTTACCTACCAGTTGAAGGTCACTTCAGCTTTTGTGCCTCTGAACACAGCCTGATCCTTAATTATTTATTCAGCATAATGTTACTTATCTATAATAACAGAACATGAAGAATCTGCCACTATGCCCCCAGTCCTGACTAGAGCTGTATCTTCAAAATGTCATTAATATTATTTATTGAAACCCAGTTTTGTATTGTACAGATAAAATTAATCTCTTCCAAATATTTTATTTTCTCTGTAGTTTTTCATTATAAAACCACTTGGAGGGCTGGAGCGGTGGCTCGGTGGTTACGGTGCTTGCCTGGCATGCACAAGTACATGGATTCAAAAAACGGCACCCACGTACACAACTAAGTGTCAGAGCAATGAAATCCATGTGAAAAAACTCAATAAAAATTGATTCTCTCTGTCTCTCTCTCTCTCTCTCTCACTGTCCTTCTCTCTTAAAAAAAAAAACCCCACTTGGAGATGATCTGAAGTCATATAAGTCCATTCCAATGTTAGCACATAGAAGATAGTTCTAGGGTAGAATAGGACATTGCCTTCTATAAATTCTTTGCAAGTAAGGTCTTTGTTGGGACAGACTGCCCTGTGCATTGCAGAATATATAAATATTCCCATTCCCATTATGAAATATCCAAAGCCCTCCTTTCCCCCATAATGACAATCTTGAAAAAAAAAATACCATCACACATTTTCAAAGTTATGTCAAGAGGCATGAATAATGCCTCAATTCAACTGTGTAAGCCTGTGATTAGATAGATGATGCTGGATCTCAATAAAATGAAGTATTTTACTTTTTTTTTTAAGAGAGAAAGGGAGGGTGAGAGAGGGAAAAAGAGAATCAATTTTATTTAGTTTTTCTTTGCTCCCACACTTAGTCGTATACGTGATGCTGGAGTTCAAATCCAGGTCAATGTGCATGCCACACAGGTGCAATACCGTTAAGCCACCACTCCAGCCCCAAATATTTTGCTTTTGAAGAAAATAAATACAATCAAGAGGAGAAGTACTTAGAGCCCTGCCCTTTCCTTGCAAAGAATAGAACTGCTTCTCCAAGAGGACAGATAAACTTGAGAAGATTGGCTCAAATGAATATAAAAAGCAGAGAAATGTAGTGAAAGAGCATGAGGTCATCCTTGGCAAACCACTTACCCTCTCTGATATTGTTACTCCAAGGGTAACGAGAAGGGATTACAGCCAGAACCACTCATTCTCATACTGAATTCCAATTATTTTTATGTTTTTTCTTTCTGTTTTTGTCTTTCACTTTTCTTTGAATGCTGATTTCTGAATTCAGGTTTCTGGTATACAAGAAAGGACAATAAGGTTGAAAAAGACCAGAGTTTCCTAATGAGACATCACTTTACATATAGAATTATCACAGTCATTCAACTAATGTTTTGTGAAGCAACTACATATGGCAGATCCCATGCAAAGCACTAACCCATTCTTACACAAAGTGGCTCTACAACTGCACTAATATATTGTGATTCCTTAGCTGGATGGTGGGTTAGATAGACAGACAGGTAGATGCATAATTATCTGATAAATCCATATGCTTGTAGATATGGGGTCCTTATTGCTTTTGAAATGTGTGACTTGAGCATATTCTATCCAAAACCCAGGTTTGTATGTTTTAAGAAGAGTCCTGTTCATGCTTGCATGAGCTTGTATCTGCACACACCTTCAACCGTCACCTTGATGTTAATAAACACAATATATAATTACAACTTATATCTTTTATATATTAGTAAATCCAAGCACTGTTTTCCTGATTGCTTTCAAGGTAATTGAACATCTCACCATTCAAAATCTGAATTCACTCAGTTTCATCCTTTGCCAACTCTTGTGGTACATAGAATAATGACCCCCCCCAAAAAAAAGATCTGCATCCTAATCCCTGGAACCTATGTTAAGTAACAAAGCCAAAAAAATTAAAAGAAAGAAAGAAAAAGTGTTTCAGAGGTTTCAGAGTTGTCTCAGCAATAGAGCTGAGACGAAAAAATAAAAATAAAAAAAATTAACTCACTCTCACTCTCTTTGCAGATGTTCTTTTTTTAAATTTATTATTTAGTAGATGATATACAGTTACAATTGAGGGGGAAACATTATCAAATATTCCAGAACAAATGAATATATACTTATTTATCTAGGGCTAATGCCATGTCATGGATGCCCAGCTTCGGTCCCCCATGTTGCTATTTCCCCCAGAAGAACCCCTGAGTTAAATGGATATCTTGTGGAGGTCAAAGATCTCCTTCTGAGATGATTCCCCCATATTCCCACCCTCCAGTCTCCTAGGTGTTCTTTCTAAGCCCTCCCTCCACCCTGTCCCCCACCTGGAGGAGGCAATGTCCACCAAAGTTCTGTCTGACAAAGTCCAGACTTGGGGATGGGCTAGGCAAAGTCAGCCCTGGAGATTGCCAAAACCATCCCTTCTAGAAATTGGCTGTGTTTTAGTAATTGTATGTATTATGAATTTACTTAAACTGGAAACTTTCTGATTGTTATAAGAATTGCATTACTCAAACTACTGTTGCGGATTGTTGAGAAGAGTATTAGTAATAACACATATAGAAATCATGGATAATAAAGCTATAATGGCTTTAAAATAAAATTGGATATAGAAAGCAAAATAATTAGAACTAGGGAACAGAAAAACTTTGATACGTGAAACATCTGCAGAAAGACATGTTTATCTTTCCTGTTCTTGCAGAGGGTGAGTTTTGACCCCTCGGCAGTAAATAAGTCACATTTGCCTTTCTTGTCTTTGTAGAAGTTAGATTTTACCTCTTAGCCCATAGATTAAGAAACACAAATATTTTATAGAATTAACAACTATAGGACCTAGGATAACTATACTATATCTAATAAGGTCACAATGACATAATAATTTTAGGTCTGCAGTTAATAGGGTATAAGGGTATAATAGTCTATAATGTAGTCAACTAATTAAGTAGCCTCTGGATAAAAATAGGGAGGTGTAGTTTGGGGAAGTGTTTGATCAAAGCAGGCTTAAAGAATTAAGTACAATATTATTCTTTTAGTAAATAAAGCTTCTCTGTGCAGTACATGAACCAGTCTATGAAGATTTGACCATGACTTTGTGATAAAGTGGATAGTTTTTTGTCTGGTGCTCTAAAACAGTTTGAACCAAATAGTTACATTTGGTCCCTAGCTAATAAGAAACTTTACACTTATGCTAAGAGGGCTTCTAGATTAACGTAGCACAAAAAACTTCAAACGCTTCTCTTATCAAGTGAGGCAACGGTTTGAAGAAGTTTCTGAAGGAAAAAAGGGAACAGTTTATACCAATTAGTTACATATGGTCTATGTGGTGGGAAGGTCGAAGACATAAATTGTACTAATGGTTGAAATGTTAAGTTTGCTGGGAAACTAAAGAGAATTGTATAATGAAGCAGATAATGAAAGTCTTGTTTGTGCACCTGTATTAAAATGTTCAACAATAAAGAACAGACAGCATTTTGCTCAAGCAGGGAACTGTGTCTGCTTGCAATTTGTCCTGGAGGTTCAAGCTGTTCCTCCGTGCCGCCAACTCCACTTTTCCTTCGGGGACCCAAGTTCAGCTGGGGCTGGCCCCTGGCACCCACCCTACGCCTCCAAGTATCCTAGGGAGTCGTCTCCCTGTTGCGAAAAGAATCATACAATTTGAAGTTATTGTTAGGTTAGCTGTCTAACATACTGCTTCCCAATGTAGTCTAGCTTCCACAGATGAGAGAAACCATTAGACCCTTGAGTCTGAGATTGGGATACTTCACTTTTTGCAGATGTTCTTAAATTAAGGATCTTGGGGTGGGGAAATTCTTATGGATTATGTAAATTCAATCACAAGTGTCCTTAAAAGGGAGAAGCAGAAGGAGATTACACACAAGAGGAGAAGGTAAAATGAATGACTGTGAATGCTGCCACTAACCACAAAACCATGGAATTCCAGAGCCTCCAGAAGCTGGAAGAGGTGAGGAACAGATTTTGCCTAGAGTCTCCAAGGGGAATGAGATGCTGTTAACACCTTGGCTTTGGCCCAGTGAGTCTGACTCTGGACTTCTGGGCTCCAAAACTGTGAGAATTTAATTTCTGTTATGTTACCTATTGTGTTTGTGGTGATGTGTCCCCTTCTAACTTCTCAATCAGTGGTACTCATTCTCTTTAATACTCCAGCCGGAAACTTGAGATAATGTTTATTTTTTGTCATTTTCATATCATGTAGCTCAGTTTTTAAACTTGAAGTCACAATTCATTTATTAATGGATCATAAAATCTGTAGTAGACTTACACAAAACAATTGAAAGCAGAGTCACAAAGAAATGTGTGCACACCCATGCACATAAGAGCATTATTCACAATAGCTAAAATGAGGAAGCAACCCCAAACTCCATTGACAGATAAGTGGATAAACAAGATGTGATATACACAAACAAGGGAATATTATTTAGCTTTAAAAAGGAAGAAATTCTGACACATGCTACAACAAGGATAAAATTTGAGGACATTATGTTAAGTGAAAATAAGCCAACCACAGAAATACAGATACTGTATGATTCTACTTATATGAAGCAGAGTGGTCAAAATCAGTGATAGAAAGTATAATGGTGGTTTCCAGGGGCTGGGAAGATGGGGGGAACAAGCAATTATTTAATTGCTACAGTTTGAGTTTTACAAGACAAAGAGTTGTAGAGATGGATGGTGGTGATGGCTACACAATTTTATGAATGTATTTACTGCCACTGAATTGGACACTCAGAAATGGTTAAGTCAGTAAACTTTCCATTATGTGCATTTTACCAAAATTAAAATTTAAAAACTAGGCTAAGGATGTAGCTCAGTGGTACAGCACTTGGTTAGCATGTGTGATGCCCTGGGTTAGATCCCCAGCACTGCAAATAATAATAGTAATATAAAAAATTAAACTTGAGTGAGTCACTATCAAAAACTTATAATAAATGCAAGAGAAAATATGAAGAATGCAATATATATGGTAAGAATAAGTAGTTTCATGAGTTTATTCTGATTGTTTCTATGAGTAAGTGTGTCCTACTTAATGAAATAAACTGTGGATTGCTTTCCACAATCTTGATATGAACTGCTTTCAATATCTTACCCAATCGATTACCAGTTCCTCCTTTCCTAATACTCTTAGACAGGCCTTCTGCCCTCTTACTTTTCCTAAGCAAGAGAAAGTGGCACTTTGGAATCAGATCACTTAGGACTTGACTTCGTGTTCTGGACTTTCTGGACTTGCTTGTTCATCATAAAAAGGAAGATCATAATACACTGTTCATCACATCACCACGAGGGTTAACTGAGATGACACATGTAAAATATGTAGTTCAATGCCTGAACGTAAAAGGAGTCCGCCAAAAGGTATTTATTCATCATAACTCACTACTTTCCAAATCTTTGGACTGTAGAAATAGTCTGACTGGTCTGACTTCATCCCTCATCTTTAATCAGTCCTATTGTGCACAATCATGAAGATAATCTTCCTAAAACATTGAATCTCTCTTTTTTTTTTTTACTGGGGGTTGAACCCAGGGTACCTAACCACTGAGCCAGTCCCCAGCCTTTTCTTTTCTGAGACACAGTCTCACTAAGTTGGTGAACTTGAAATCCTCCTGCTTCAGCCTCTTGAGTCTCTGGGATTATAGGCATGTGCCTCCACACCCTAAATCCTTATTCTTTCTTGCACTTAAGGCACCCCAACACTTGTGGCATTCTCATTGTTCTCCCAACTAGTACTGCTGATTTAATAGTCCATTACACAAAGACAGATTCCCGTCTTTCCATGTTTGCTTGTGCTAGGCACTTATCTTCTTTCTTTCCATGTATTAAATATCAGATAAATATTCTTCAAAATTAAGAAAAGTCCTAATCCACCCATGAATATTTCCTGCCAATTGATAATAATGTTAATTTCCCCATTAAAAATTATTTAATAGCTGGGCGCCATGGTACATGCCTATAATTCCAGCTGCTCGGACACTGGGGCAGGAGAACATCAAGTTTGAGTCCAGGTCTGGCAACTTAAAGATAGCTTGTCTTGAAATAAAAAATGAAAAAGCACCCCTGAGTTCAGTCCCCAAGTAATAAAAAAAAAAGAAGAAGAAGATTTCATGGCCAAATAAAAAGATCATGCACTCTGAAGTCAGCCCCACTGAGGTTGAAATCACTACTTTTTTCATTAATATATGGTTGACTTCAGGCAAATTACTTAACCTTCTAACCTCACCTTGCCATTTGTGTAAAGAGATAATGATACTTAGATAAGGTTGTTGTAGATATCATTACATGTGACAATATTTTATCACACTAGCAGCAGAGGGATCCATCCTGGAAACTTGCATATGACACTAATGTGTTTTACATTAGAGTGGAAAATATGCATTATATAAACTGCCATTCCCACAGCCACACAGTCGTCATTAATTGCTTGCACTGTTCTGTATGGATAAGCCAGACAGGGCCCCAGAGCTCGTCTCAGTAGGTTATACCAACAAGTCAGTACCATGGGTGAAAATTCACACCCCCTGAGAACAACCCCTGGGGTAGGGGCTACTGGAGTAGGCAATGTCCACCAAGCTTGTCTGACAAAGTCCAGATTTTGGGAAGGGCCTGGCAAACCCGGCATTCCAGTAGATTGTCAAAACCATCCCTTCTAGGAATTGGCTGTGTTCTAGTGATTATATACATTATGAATTTATTCAAACTGGAAACTTTCTGATTGTTATAAGAATTCCATTACTCAAACAACTGTTGCAGATTGTTGAGAAGAGTACTTGTAATAACATACATAGAAAACACAGAAAATAAAGCTATACTGACTTTAAAACAAAATTGGATATAGAAAGCAAAAATAATTAGAACTAAGGAATAAAGAAATAGTATACATAAGAGAAAGACATGCTTGCCTTTTCTGTTCTTGCATAGATTAAGTTTTAACATCTTAACAGTGAATAAGACATGATAGCCTTTCTTATTTTTGCAGAAGATAGGTTTTAGCTTCTTAGCCCACAGATTAGGAGGCACAAATGTTTCATAGAATTAACAATTATAGGACCTAGCATAACTGTAACATATCTAGTAAGGTTACAATAACAAAATTGTTTTAGGTTACAGTTAATAGGGTGTAGGATTTATTATAGCCTATAATATAGTCTAGCTAATTTAGAAACTTCTAAAAAAAAATAGAGAGACAGCATTTGGGGAAATGTTTGATTTCTGTCTTTTATCAAAGCAGGTTTAAAGAACTAAGAACAACATGATTCTTTAAAAAAATAAGGCTTCTTTTTATAGTGCATGAGACAGTCCATGAGAATTTGACCATGACTTTATGATTAAAATGGATATAGTTTTATGCCTGGTATCCTGAAGCAGTTTGGACTAGATGGTCACGTGTGGTACCTAGTTAATAAGAAGCTTTTCATTTATACTAAGATAGGGTTTCTAAATTAATGTAGTATAGTGACCTTTAAATGTTTCTCTTATCAAATGAGGTAATGGTTTGAAGAAACCTCTGAAGGAAAAAAGTAATGGTTTATATCAACTAGCTACATACGGTCATTGTGGTGGTGGTGGTGGGGTTGATAACATAAATTGTACTAATGGTTGATACTTTAAGATTACTGGGAAACTAAAAAGAGAATTGTATAATGAAGCAGATAATGAAAGTCTTGTCTGTGTACCTGTATAAAAACTTTCAACAATAAAGAACAGACAGCATTTTGCTCAAGCGGGGTACTGTGTCTGCTTGCAACTTGCTCCGGAGGTTTAAGTTGTTCCTCCGCGCTGACTCCACCCATCCTTTGGGGGCCCCAAGAGTTCTGCTGGGGCTGGCTCCGGGCAGGCTACATCCTTACTTTTGATTCCCCTTCTTAGAAACTAAAAAAATAGATGTTAAATATAAGGCCCTGACTTAATTAAATGGTGCAAATTAAATGGCCCTCTTTTTTGTTTGTTTTACCCCTCTTCAAATTTGCTTTGAATTTCAGTTCATTTTAAGGCCAGATTTATTACTATAATGAAAACATGGCAAACACGCTTTATGCTCTTAAATTACATAATTTTCTTTTGTGACCTTTTAATTCAGTGCAAGACAATATTCATGTTTTGTAATTATATGCCATAGAGATGCCATTCCTAAGCAATGGAAAATATTCAAGGATTGACTCAATTCTATTCTACCAAATAGATGATAAAATCTTTATTGATTACCTATAGACATGACATAGAGTCAAATTTTGGTGATCATGATCAGTGGCTCCTTCCATTTCCTCTCATGGTGGTATCCATTCCATTCTTTTCCACTAGAAGACCCTGACTTGCCTATTTCAGCCCACTATTGCATAGTCACTGAAGACTTCCATGCTGTTCCAGGTCTTACCCAGATCATCACTTCCACCCCATCCATCACCCCTCACTCCTGCTATTCTTGCCTCTCAGGCTTCCTTAGTTTGGATGCTTATTTCTGCACACATTTCCTGGATTTGATTAATGAACAAATATGGATTTGCTTTCCTTATTTGAATATTGTTGTCATCATCGGATATCACATTTGGTATCTTCTGTTAGGTTTCATGCAACTAAAGGCTTTTGGGTAACAGCTTTTTGCTTCTGCATTCAACTTTGGGGCATGATAGTGTGGGTGCATTCCTGTATCCTCTGCTGGAGGTTCCCTAGGTCTCCAGTTAATTGCCCAAAATGTTCAGTGGTTTCTTTTCTCCTTTCCTTCCTTCTTTCTTTCCTTCCTTCCTTCCTTCCTTCCTTCCTTCCTTCCCTCCTTCCCTTTGTCTCTGGTTTCTTTTTTTTCTTTCTTTTTTGTCTTGCTCTATATGCAGTACTGAGGATGGAACCCAGGGGCATTTTATCTCTAAGTAACACCCCCAGCCCTTTTCATTTTTCTTTTTTGGATACATACAGTGTCTAAGTTGTCCAGACTGGCCTCAAATTTGCAATTCTCCTGCTTCACCTTCCCAAGTTGCCAGGATTACAGGTGTGCATCACTGAGCCTGGATTCTGCTTTCTTTTTAATTATTTTTAATTACAGATATCATATCTACATTATAAAAAATTAAACCATAAAGTTAAAATTCAACTTAATGCCATCTAACCATACTTTCCAAGAAGCAATGTATAGATGTTTCCTTCTACACATTTATGTAGTTTTATGTACTTATAAAAATATGTGGCTTAGGTTCTTAGTTAGGCTTGCATCATCTCTTACCCAAAAAAAGTATATAATTAACTTTATGCCCCCAAATTTTTTTCTCTTCATGTCCATGCTTTACAAGCTGTCAGATCTACCTAGAAAGTCAAACAGGACCATGCCACTCCCTAGCTTAAAGTCTTTAATAGTTCCCAATGGCTTACTGAACAGACTGAAATTTATTAAAATGGTAAAGTCAAGGACTGGCCTCATCTACTTCTTCAACCTCATGTTTCCCCAGCCTTACCTCTCATTTATGCTCCAGCAACAATCACTTACACTTCATGGTTCGTGATGTGCCATTTCTTAAATACAATCCTCTCTAACACCATCCCCTTCACCTGTAATTCACAAATCTTCACCCATCCATGAAAGAGCCCAAGTGAATCCACAAAACAGTGACCTACTTTTACTAAGCTCTTTTCGGAAACTGATATGGCCAACAGGGTTTTCTGGTCTCTCTCTCCTTCTATTCTTCCCATTACTTGTCCCTGGTGGGAATCTTTCATCAAAATAAGGCAAAGATTTCTATGAGATCCTATAAATATTGGCCGTATTTGAATAATCCCATGGCGAGGAGAATGGAAAGACCCAA
The DNA here is from genome assembly GCA_004027875.1 of Aplodontia rufa. NCBI lineage: Eukaryota > Metazoa > Chordata > Mammalia > Rodentia > Aplodontiidae > Aplodontia > Aplodontia rufa. The sequence continues at coordinate 35,504 of PVKS010005534.1, read as the reverse complement.
TGTCAAGGACAGCGTTCTCAAGCTCAGTCCTACAGAGAATCACCAGGGTATAATCAGCAACCAAAGGAGAAGCATGGGGCTGGGGCTGGGGTAGTAGAGAGAGGCAGAAGAAAATGAGGAAACGAAACCAGAGAGTGAGAACTCAAAGAAGTCCATGTGAGGACTGAAAGGAACCCTATACAGGAAAGAAAACGCACTTTCCACCTTTCTCTGCACTACTAAACAGTGCCTACAACCATTTCTGTTTTCTTTTTAACAGTGACAATAGCAACACTTTCAGATATGGCAAGGTATTCATGAGTTTACATACCTGTTGTCTCAAAAAAAAAAAACCCATCAAAGTCCCTACCCATTGCTTTAGCAGCAAGGCCAACTATATTCTTTTGTTCTTAGCTGGCAATTTTATAAGCAGTCTCCCTGGCACCACCAAGATGCATATGAATCATTGCACCCATCTGCTGTGCTCTTCTCTCAGCTCAGGCTTGGGATGCTACATGATTCTGCTCCACTCCATTCACATAAAGGGGATTAATTTTATCCAGGCTTTCAGGCTCACACTTTGCTCTTCATCTATTCGTTACTCATTTTTACAATTTGGCAGTAAACTGAACTCCTTTCTTCTTTTTTTCTTTTATTTTGTCAGATCCTATAGCATCCTTTAAGAGGCCCCAAAACAAAAAGGTTCTGAGGCCAGAGGTAATCAAACTTACCAAAAGAAGGTGGGAAAACTCTGCCCGCTGGAGCAAGTATAGTAAAGTCTTTATGAATCTATGGCCCTCACTCCATCAACCCTAACCATCCCCCATAACACACATACATATTCAGACACACACAAAACTCCTTCCGCAACAAATTACATAAAACTAGTATCTCTAGGAGTCAACTCCTTCAACAACCTACCTCCACCCCAATGGAGATATTTATTTCAACTTCTAGTTCTGAAGGAAAGAGTGTACCTACTGCAGTTCAAGGCCAACTTTTGCATGTGTCTTGCCATGATCTTGTAGTTATCCCATCTACTTCTCTCTACCCTCGGGTAACCTAAGCACCAATCAGATTAAGCTACTTGCAAGTCCCCATATATGCAAGCTCTATCATGTGCTGTCACTTCAATTCACACTGCTCACCCTTCCTGCAACAATTTCCCTATACTAAATGCCCCTGATCCCATGAGTCAGGGTCTTACTCAAAGGTCAGTCCCTCTATGAAGGCTTTCATGAAACTCCCAGTAGAATCAGCCATTCCCTCTGTCATCTCCCACTATATTCTATGTACCCTATGTCCTATCATCTGTGACTTTTTACTGTACTTATTGTTTTAACTCTGTGTTCTCCCATTATTCTCTAAAAGTTAGAAGGTTTTATATTGCCTTCATTTACTTTTGTATCGATGGCAGCATCCAGTGCTTAAAACACATTTTAATACCTCTTGTATGCATGTATGAGTGAATTAATGATAAAACAATAGAATGGCCTTTACCAAAACCATACATGTATGAAAAGGGATAGAGAAACTGCCCTTGACCTGTATGAACTGCGTGCTTCCCACCATTGCCTGTCCCATCCTGAACTTTGGAAGCATGATGAGGAGCACTCGAATGAGTGATAAAAGGAAGCAGAAACAGGGTTGGAACAGTGGCTCAGTGGTTGCAGCGCTTGCCTTGCATGCGCAAGGACCCAAGTTTGAACCCAAGCACCACGTACACAGCAAAGTCTCAGAGCAACAAAAGCTACATGAGAAACTAAATAAAACTGATTCTCTTTCTCTCTCTCTCTCTCTCACTGTCCTTCTCTCTCTCTCTCTTAAAGAAAAAAAAAGGAAGCAGAAACAAGAGAGGGATTTCATGGAAATCAGATCAGCCAGGGGATAACATGATATGTTCCTAACAGAGATCCCGAAGTGTCACAAGACTATGACAAGCACATGTGACTCATGGGACATGCGGGTAGAATACCTCCTTTAGTAGTCCAACATTCAGACTTGCCATTTTACTTTTCCTGGTTATACCTTGGACTCCTAATGATCTGATTTCCTTATTTCTTAACAAATCTGGATTCTACTTTACCAAATCTGGTCTGGTTTCTAGCATGCCAGAATCAGGGGCTCCCCCACCCCCAGCATACTCCATTCCTGGCCCTGGCCTGGTCTTGTCTCTCCTCTCATCACTTGTCCAGCACTCTTTTTCCAGTCTCTTACCTCCCTTCACCCAAGAGCAGAGCTGAGAAGGGACCACATCAGTTACCTAGGCACTTGGGACAGCTATTTAGTAGCCAGTCACTGTTGGCTGTCATCTGTCTAAACAGCTGACTGTTCTCCGCTACCCTAGTAGGTCAAGTGCCCTTCCTTGACCTTTCAACATCTTGAAAACAAACTAAAAACACAGCACTGAATAGATTCTCAATCTGAATTACCAACAACTTGACTCCTTAGAGAGCAAAAGAAGCGACAACCAGGGCTGTTCCCCTCAACCCTGATTGACAAGAAAAGTTGATGAATCCAAAGAAAACTTGAAGCAGCTCATGGTTTTCCATAGGGCATACTATGCTACAATTTTTGAGCCAAAGTAGAGGCCACATTTCTTCATTTCTTCCCCATATTGTTATTGGTGTATAGTTTTAAGTAACAATGGGATTTGTTGTTATGTATTCACACATGCACACAATATAAGAATATAATTTGGCCAATATAACACTTCTTCCCTCCCTTTCCTCTGGTGCTTTCCTCTACTGATCTCCCTTTAATTTTTATGAGATCCTTTCCCCCGACGCCAACATCTTTCTTTACTTTTTCCTCTCTAGCTTCCACATGAGAGAAAACATATAACCCTTGACCTTCTGAGTTTGACTTATTTCACTTAACATAATTGTCTCTAATTCCATCCATTTCCTGCAAATGACGTGATTTTATTTTTCTTTAGAAGAGGCTACATTTCTTAATCAGATGTAGTTTTACTCTTCCTTTTGGAGCTGAGTTGAATGTTTGTGGTTCTCAAAATGTAGTCCATCAGCCAGTAGCATCAGCTCTCCAAGAATTTAGAAATGAAATTTTCCAGACTCACCCTGGTGTTTCTGAAGCTCTTAGGTGGTACCTAGTACTCTGTGTTCTACAGAGTCCCAGGTGATGATGATGCACATGAACATCTAACAACCACCCATTGGAAAGTAGACAGGCGTGAGTCCACAGACAAAGACCCTAACCCAGCAGCTCGCAGATTTGTGAGAATCACCCCACTCTTGTTTAAGTGCAGGTTATTGGAGATAGGTCCAGAAACTTCACTTTAGAACATTATCTGGGTAACACAGGGCATGCAGGCCACAGACAACTGACAAGCCATGCTCATTGGGCAATTCCTAGTTCCAAATATATTTATGTTCTCGACAGCATTATTTCTAACAAATAACTTATCCGGACAGAATCAGGCACAACAAGCTGATTCAGCGTCAAAGCTCTTACCGGAGAGGAGGAACAATTCTGAACAAAGTGGCATTTGTCATTAATATTGATTTCCAAAAGCAGTCTTCAAGTACTTACATTGCAGCATGGTGACAAAGGAAGTGATTACAAATAAAGCCAAAGAAATGTGTATTAGTTATCTGTTGTTGTGTAACAAATTACCCCATATTTACCAACTGAAAACATCACACATTTAATATCTAACAGAATCTGGGCATGTCCTACAGAGTCCTCTGTTGTAGTATCTCTCATGAGGCTATAGTCAAGGTGTTATTAAAGGCTGGGATCTCATCTAAAGCTCAACTGCTTCCAAGTTCATGTGATGGTTAATGTGATACAAGTTCTTATTACCTGTTGGACAGAGGTCCCCTGTTCCCTGCTGACAGACAGCCAGTAGCCACCCTCAGTTTCTTTTCTCTGGCCCTCACCAGCATGGTTGCTTGCTTGATGCATGAAAGCCCAGAAGGTAATAGAAAGAGTCTTCCAATGATAAGGACATCATATACACTGTGCAACTCGGTCGGGAAAATGATTACCTCTGCCACGATCTATTGGTTAGAAGCTTGTTACAGGTCCCATACACATTCCATGTGAAGGGATTATATAACAGGTGAATACCAGAAGACAAGATAATTGGGGACAATTTTGGATTCATTTGCCTCAAACTGGCTCATTAAGAACTCTTTTAAGAGTCACTGGAATAGCCACAGTGTAGCTTTGGTACTGCTTTAGCACACTACACCATAAGAGAAGGGTAACACAATAGTGAAATCTTAAGAGTCTGAGAGCACAGGAAACACAGAGGAACTTAGGAGACAAACTGAGGCTGAAGGACACTAAAACAAACTTCCACCTCTTTGTATTTTGGCCTAGGAGCCGCCTTGGGCGGGAAGAACAAATTTGAAGTCAATAAATGTAAATGTCCACATGGTGGCAGTAGATACCAGGCGATTCCAAGCGTTTTGCGCAACTGAAGGTATGCAAGAGCAGGTTTAGTTCCTTTTGTGGGCAATCGTGTTGCCCTTTGTGTGATGCTTGGAAGAAGTGGGAGGTAATGTGTTTTTCTACCCACCCACTCTCAAAGCACCGCCCCTAAAGCATAACCCACGAAGGATCCTGCCCAGACGGGTTCTTGTGTTCCTTCCACACTCCTAGAACAGAAGTGAAGGGCCTGGGAAGGGAAAGAGGCCTCCTAAAGGCCTCCGTAGGAAGATTTCCCTCAACCAGTGCTAACAGCCAAGCATTCCAGAGCTGCGTTAACTAAAACAGTGTCATACTTACCGCTACAAAGCCTGATTCAGAGTTGACGCCTCTGAGGAAAAGAATCACTTCCCCTAATAAAGAAAAGAATCACTACCCCTAATTAAATAAGCCCCAGAGAGCTGCCTAACCTTTCCACCATGTGAGGACTCACTGTAAGGGCAGGAATGAGCCTCCGCTGGACACCAAATCTGCCAGCCCCTTGGTCTCGGACTTCCCGGGTTCCAGAACTGTAAGAAGTAAGTTCCTATTGTTTATAAGCCACCTGGTTTATGGTATTTTGTTATAATAGCCTGAACGGACTGAGACCTGGGAGATGTCAGGGTATGGGACAGGTGAGGGAGCACGTCCAGGTTTGGTTTTAGACGAGTCCAGTGTGAGATGCCCAGACTGCGCGAGTCACTCTAGACATAGAATCAGCAGAACTTGATCACTGGTTGGATTGGAGTTATCGAGAAGGAAGCAGAGAAAATCAAGATTCAGTCAAACATTTCTTGATCTTGCTGTGTTTGGCTGCTAGATAATCAATTCTAATACCTCCAGGCTTCATCCAACTGGTTATAACCAATATAAATAAATAGGATTGAAAGTTTCTGGCTTATAAAATGAAAAATTTGGAGAATTTGCCTGTAATAATTAGAATATATTGAGAGAATGCATCTGATGCATATTCAGTCATAATTTAAGTAAACTTAAAAAATATCCCTTGGAGAAGTTTTTTGTCTTTTCTTGGTTTTTGTTTTCTTTCTTCTTTTCAACTGAGAGTCATAATTTCCTTTGGATTTTGTAGCTATAAATGAATCAATTAATATCACTGCCAGCATGGATACCCCATATCCACCATGGGCTCTACATAGATATTGGGCTTAATAACTATTTAGAGAGCAATTATTACAAGTCTGTCACTCATCACCATGGGAGAATAACAAAAAAGGAATGGTTTCTACCTTCAATGATGTTGAAACCAGAGGCCAAGAATATCAGGAAACAATTAGAAAACAAAGCTGGAAGTGTTCACTACAAGTTAAAGTACACCACCTCAAAGGGAAAGGACGATGTGGGATGGAGTAGTTCCTAAGGGCTCCATGAGGGAATGTGCCTTTCAGTAGATGTTGAAATGGATCACTATGATCTCCTCAAGTCCCACAGGCCTAGCTAACCCAGAGGGACTCCCTCAGAAATCTCTAGACCAGATATAGGCTCCAGTCTCTACATTCATGTTTGACACATGTGTCCCCAAAATTCCATCACCACACCTCCATGACAGCTGCAGGATGGACCTACAGGTTCTGCAGCTAAGTCAGCATCCATCTGAGACAAGATGCCCTCTCCTCCTCGTGGGCTTAACAGTGTCTTCTATTAGCTCTCTTAGAGAGTGTATGTATAACCACATATGTGAATGAACACACTTGGAGGCAACTCTCACTCTTCCCAAGACAACTTCCACTCCTCACTAGTTTTGTCTTTGAAAAATTCCCATCCTCTAGTCTCCCTCAAGTGCTGTCAGCAGGTATGAGGCCTAGTTAGTGGCTGTGTTTTGAATATGGAGAATCAAGTGCCCCTGGACCTCACATGAGTAGTTTATTTATAATTCTGGGACAAGAGGGAAAATCTCACTCGCCATCCTATTACAACTGCAGTCTAGTTACATGCATTTATCCCAGTGGAAGCAACCAGGCTGAAGATCCCCATGACCACCCTGGAGCAGTCTACAGAGTGATCAGTTCTCAGTGCAACAGAAAGAGTATTCTAGAAGAGAGGTCTCTGGGAACAAACTGGTGACAGGAAAGGTATGGAACTACTTAGGGAAAAGATTGAGCCAGGTGCAGTGGCTCACGCCTATAATCCCAGCAACTTGGGAGGTTGAGGCAGGAAGACCAAATTTGAGGTCAGCCTGGGCAACTTAACAAGACACTGCCTTACAATTAAATTTTCAAAAAGAGATGGGGGGTCTAGCATGTGGGAGACCCTGGAGTCAATCCCCAGTACCACACCCACAGCTAAAAGGACATTTGCTGAATGATCAAGAGTGTTTGTGGGGGAGAGGGGGTCTTAGAATATATTAGATATTTTTAAATGACTCTGCAGACATTTCAAAAAGAACTGTCATAAGTTGGACATGATGAGGTGGTGGTAAAGAAAGGATAAGGTGAAATACACAGGTGGAACTTAGGTCCCTCAGTCCCACATTATGGTGGCTCTGGTTTTACTTGGATAAAGGAGTACCCTGCTACAATTTAATTTTATTCCTGTTGGTATTATTATTTTTTTTTTTTTTTTGCTGTCATGTGTTCTCCAAATAAGAGGAAATAAAAATAAAGCGTTGAATTTATTTTCTCTGCAAGTTCAGTAGAAAAGCTCTTCTTAGTTATGCTTTAATAAGATCAACACAACCACAGCTCTGAAGAACAGATGAGAATTCATTATTATCTTAGTAAAATCAGCCTATTAGTTCATCTGTAGGAGGGAAATCTTTGCTTAAGAAAACTTGAGAAGGGGCTGGAACAGGGGCTCAGTGCCTGACATGCATGAGGACCCAGGTTCAAATCCAAGCACCACATGCACAACTAAGTGTCTGTGAAATTAAAGCCAGATGAAAAAATAAAATAAAATTAATTGTGTATTTCTCTCTCATACTCTCTTTCAAAAAAATTTTAAGACTTGAGAAATGTGAGTGAAATGCTTTGAGATTCAGAGTTAGAAAATTTACATTGTGTGAATTGAATCCAGTCACAGTAACAGTCACTGAGTTTGTGGAAATAAAAGTCATCACAAAATAATAAAGAAGGGTCCTTGGGGCTGGAGCAATGGCTCGACAATTATGAACCTTGCCTGCTTTGCTCAAGTACACAGGTTTGAACCCCAGAATCTCATAAACAGTAAGGTGTTGGAGCAATGAAAGCCACAAGAAAAACTAAATGGAAACTTGAAAAGAAGAAGGAGAAGGAGAAGAAAGAAGAAGAGGAGAAGAAGACGAGTCCTTGTCCAACACTGAGCCCCAGAACTGAGCTGAGAAAAAGAAAACTCATTTTAATTTTTTTTTATTTTTTGCTCCATAAGGCAGTATTTGATGGAATCCAAACCATTCCAGCCCACGTTGGGTCAAATGCCCATTCAGGAGAAGTTACTGCCTGTTAATTCAGAGATTTAGTGAAGTCTAACCTGTAGGTGTCCAGAGCTCCTGCAACAGAAAGTCCATGAAGTACTGGCCGGAATCTAAACTGAACTTGCTCCCCTGGAGAGATCCAGTAGATTCAAACCCTGGGAAAGTCTTTGGGGACCAGAAATGAAGCAATGAGGCTGGAGCTTATATAGGCACCATTTCACCAGATGTAACACCAGGGAAATGAGATCACCTATCCCCAAGCTCAATCCCTGCTGGTGCCCCAGCCCCCTTGGCAATGGGAACTATTCAGCAAGACAGTATCAAGGCAGTCTGGATCCAACACCTTCACTCTCAGTGTCTCCAAAGTACTGATGATAAATGCACAAAGATTCTTGGACAAACAAAAGGTGGGCTTTGAGGGAAATGGACCAGGCGTGTAGATCTTTATGCTGTGTGTTCTGTATGACAGGAGCTACTTCCACCCCAACCTATAAAGGCATTTTTAATTTTTCATTTTATTTTATTCTATTTTTGATGCTGGGGATTGAACCCCAGGCTTCAAGTACAGTATGTTTTTCTAAATATTAGGGATTGAAAAAAGAATTGCACAACTAAAAATAACTGAGCCAACATAGTGTTCTTCCACACCATAGGCAGGCGCCATCCCTGTCACACAGCTGTCTCATGAAGTCAGCCAACAGGACAGTTAAAAATAGATGCAAACCCTTACAGGAAAATAAGGGTTTCCAGGATTGATTTATATAGCCTTCCACATGCACTTGTCTAGAGTAGTTGTCTCCAAATATTTTTGCTTGTGTCCTTCTCAAATTTTCAAAGTTGGTCACTTAACTTTTTTAATAGCTTTAGATGGTAGAAATTTTATCCATGGGTTAATATTACTTTATTGTTTGAATGAATTAGGATTTAGCCATTCCTGTTTTCCATTTACATTTTTAGTACCAAAAAATATTATTCTTGAGACTGGAGTTGTGGCTCAGCGGTTACAGCACTTGCCTGGCACGCACAAGGATGCTGGTTCAAACCCCAGCATCCCATACACAAAGAAGTGTTGGAGCAATGAAAGCCACATGAAAAAAAAACTAAATAAAATTGATTCTCTCTTTCTCTCTCAATATCCCTCTCTCTCTTTAAAAAAAATGTTATTTTTGTATGTATATAAGTAGAAGAAAGTTTTGTCAACAATATCACTCATTTCTTTCAACCTCTTCTAAGTTAAATGCCAACAATCAAATATTTATCAATTCAAAAATTCTTTTTAATGATTTACTTGATGACAAACTATTTAGATCCAACTTAAATTTCAGTAATGGCAATGAATTGGAAACAATCTGACTTACAAGTGTTTATTATTCCATCATTCGAATCATTCATTTTCAGAGTGTCTACAAAATATACGAAAAAGATTTTATCCATACTTACCAAATATCTGTTGTTTTGACTGTTTCTCTTTTCCTTAGAAAAACTTCATTGTAGCATAAAAATTAGGCAAAATGGGAATAAAAATAATCTATTGAACCAAAAATTGTGGATTTTTGTATTTTTCTATTCGGACTATATATTTGGGATCAATTCCAGTCTTAGGTCATAACAAAATATTTTTAAAAGGAATCATGGACAATATGAACAATACCAGCAACTGTGAATTATATTATGTGAATACACTAAAATTTTCTTTTCATGATTTAAAGTAATTATATCTGATAACTTAAATTACATATTAACATCTGGTGGGAGGAATTACTATTAATATGGTTATTTTCTAAAGTTTAAATCATTGAATCCTGTTATATTTGCTTAATATTTTGCTTTATATACCATGCATATAGTGTATTACTACTTTTTTTTTTCTTTTTGTACCAGGGATTGGACCAAGTGGCACTTAACTACTGAGCCATGTCCCTGGCCCTTTTTGTTTTTTCATTTTGAGACAGCGTCTTGCTTAGTTACTCAGGGCCTCACTAAGTTGCTAAGGCTGGCTTTGAACTTGCAATCCTCCTGCCTCCACCTCCTGAGCTGCTGGGATTACAGACGTGCAACATGGTGCCTGGCATGTCCTGCTTTTAAGATCATGAAAAGAAATTGTGAGAAAAGTAGAGATACAAACAGAAAGAGGGAAAAAGTACCAAGCTGGTTTTGTTCAGCCTAAAGCCTATATAACTTGAGATGCATCTTTTTTAAATTGAGTACAATGTTGTGAATAAAAAATTAGACATAAAAAAAATTAGACATAAAAGTAAGTAATATGAGAACAAAAATCTCAACATATTACAAATTTTTAAAGGATAATCATTTCCACAAACATCATATAACTTGAAAAATATGAAAAAGCAATATTATTAAAATTTCTATAATACTTTGTCTATAGTTTTTGTGTGGATACTTTCAATCATCTCTTCAAATAACAATGTCTTTTTACATCATTTTCTGTTAGAAAAATAGAAAAACAATAGAAATTTTTCTTCAGCCTGGGTGATACACTTTGTTTTTACTATTGCTTATTTTAAAAACTTTCTATTTCAACATTATTGTTGGTAATTACTAGCTAGGTCACATCTACCATTTCTTCCTAGTTTTGGGGTGTTTGGGGGGTGGATATGATACAGAATTTACTGGTGAGTGTGGTTAAGGAGGGGACAACACAGTGGACACCCTTGTGAATGCATGGCCCATCACTTGTCCAGGGGACCATGACTGAGGATATATTCCATCCTGCAGCCATCAGAACTTAGCTGCTTCTCAGCCTCTATGACTTCAAATTCATCAGCATCCAACTTGGTAAAGTCCCACTTCTTTGAGATGTGAATCTTCCGATAGCCAGGGAACTTGAACTTGGCCCTGTAGGGCCTCAATCACATATTCCCTGTTCTGCAACTTGGTGCAGATGGACATGGTGACTTGGCCAATGTGAACCCTGGCCACCATGCCCTGAAGTTTCCCAAAGGAATCCTGCACACCTGCCTGGAGCCTGGATAGAGGACAGCATGAGATCAGAGACTGGAACATCCCACTGCAAAGTGAAATGTCCCTTAGGGCAACCCACACAAGCAACAGGACACATACACTACCAAAGAGCTTGCTGTTTGCAGCCATTGCACAGTTGGTCCCCATGAATAAAGGAGCCCAGTTGGCTTAATTAACTACAAATCTTCAGTTTCTTAGCACTTAGGAAGTGCCTGTTGCTGGGGCAAGTCCTTGGCAACTCCAGCCCTTCAGTTGGCAAGGTTTCTACAGTAGGTAGCACCTCAGCAAGTTCTGCCAAGTTCTTTCTGCCCCACTTTCTCACCCACCTGAGTTACTCACAGAATGCTTACTGTGCTTGCTCTTAAAATATATCTGGCATCTACACAGTGCTTACCGTGCTCCAGGCTCTGTTCTAAGTATTGCACATATATTAAATCATGTTAGACTTAAGCAACCCTTTTAGGTAGGCTGTTCTTCTACAATCCCCATTTTAAAGAGGAGGAAACTGAAGCTTCAAGAATGTAAGAGCCAGGATTTTAAGCCAAGCAACTTGGGTCTAAAATCCCTGAATTTAATCAATCAACTGTTTCACCACCTCATTAATCACTCAAGTAAAACTGCTACTGAGCTATGTAGCATGAAGGAGACATACTAAGTCTTGAAATACCTCCACAATGGACAAAGGTCAAGGGAGGCCAAGTGAGTGGACAGCTGAAGGCTGAGTTAGGAAGGCAAAGGGTGAGAGGAGCACTCTGAGAAGGGATCAACAGGTACAAACAACATCTGTGCTGGAGAACAGCAGACTAAGACCTGAACCAAGGCAGCTGCCAGTAGCAGGAGTACAAGAGAGTAGATGAATGAGCTTGCAGAGGGTAGAGAGAGGAAAACCAAGGTAGCTTATGGAGACCCTTCTAAATCCAGTTTAAGGAATAGTTTTTTATATAAATAACCTTACCTGTATTTTTCTGAATAAGAACTAATTTTCTGCCTCAAAACGTAGAGCTAGTCATGGATTTTTTTCTCTCTTTTTCTAAAAGAGAAGGCTGAGTTGGTAGCTAAGTGGTAGAGCACTTGCCTAGCATGCATGGCCCTGGGTTCCAGCCCCAGCACCAACACACACACACACTCACACACACACACACACACACACACACACACACACAGAGAGAATGAGAGAGAGAGGGAGAGAGCAAGAAGAGAAGGCTATCAAATGGATATAAAAGCTCACAAGATATGGATGAACTATTGTATTTAGTATTTTTTTTATTGTTGCTATTGGTGGAAGGAGTTTGTCTGTTCACCATATTGGAGTCAGTTCATCAAGTTTGGAAGCAAAAGTATAATGATGAAAACTAAAGCCATGGATGTGGATGAAATTTCCCAGAAAAAAGGAGAGAGAAGAGAATTCCAAATTTCAATGTCATTTGGGAAAGGGGAACCTGCAAAGGAGAGAGAGAGAGACAACCATCCAAGGAGCAGGAAGAAACTTAAGAGAATGTTAAATCATTGGAGGCAAGAGAAAAATGTTTCAAGAAGGGAGGGGTTAACCTTGACAGATGCCAGTGAGATACCAACTAAGATGAGAAATGAGATTTAACATTGTGAAAGTCATTGGTGAGCTCAGCAAAAGCTGTGGAAATGGAGAGGTGGTTCTCAACTGGGGGAGATTTTGCCCCACAATGGTTAATTGGAAATGTCTGAAGGGGGCAGGGGAATAGGTCACTGGAGGAGTAGACTTCTGCTGGCATCTAATGGATAAAGGGATGCCAGGGATGCTGTTAAATATCCTAAATGCACAAGATAATCCCTACCAAAGAATAATTAGATAACCTAAAATGCCTATAGTGCAAATGGTAAGAAACTCATGCAGACAGAGGTCAGATTAGAGAGTGTTCAGAAAGGAGTAGGGGGAGAAACAGAAATAATAGGTATAGATAACTTTGATCTCTTTTTTTTTCTATAAAGAGGAAGGAGTAGGGCAGTAGCTAGAAAGGAATGAGAGACTCAAATGAGACTTTTCTTTCTCTTTCCCTTTCCATTTCTTAATTGGGTCTGTTTTTAAAAACTCTAATTGAGAAAGAGTGAGTGTTCAGATTAGAGAAAAGACAGTCTATAATTTCAGGTCCCTGAGAAGGTGGGAGAGGATAAAATAAAAGAGTAAGATTTGGCCTTTGTAGAAATAGTTGCACCTGTATTGTAACAGAAGGAAAATAGAACAGTATGGATAGAGATGCAGTTAGGGCTGTGTATGAGAAATGGGACGGGTGATGGGGTTCCTATGTAATGGCTTCAATTTTCCCTGTAACAGTCAAGACCTGAAATCACAGGGAATGAGAGGAAGATTTGAGGAGTCTTGAAAGAATCATTATTGACTGAGAATCATTACAGGATTCCTTAACAGTGCTAAGATCCACTTACATTGTTTTAATTATTATTTTGGCAAATCAACAGACCCTATGGAGGAACTCTCTCCAGCAGTGCTTGTGTGCTCTAGGAAGGGTACAGAGAAAGCAGAAAGTTTGTATTATTCATGGTTGCAGTCCTCAGCAGATGCCACATTAAAAAAAAAAACAGAAGTGGAAAGGAGTTTTAAATCCTGGCAAAATATCATAGAAGCTGGATACAGTGGCACAAGCCTGAAATCCCTGTGACTTGGGAGGCTAAGCAGAAGGAGCACAAGTTCAAAGTCAGTTTCATCAACTTAGCAAGATCCTACCTCAAAATAAAAAAAGAGTCGGGATGTAGCTCAACAGTAAAGCACCCCTGGGTTCAGTCCCCAATACCAAAAATAAATAAATAAACGAACAAGAAGAAAATATATCATGAAGTTTTAGCTGGGAAGGAGGGATGTGGATAAGGTGACACATGGTTTGGGAGAAAAATGCACAAGTTAACAGACATATATAGGAGGATATTGTATCCAAGCAAAATATGAATGTGGCCAATAACTTCAATCTGTTAAGTAATACAGACTGAGAGATGGAGCACTTACATAAAATGTCCCAAAGCTAATTAATGGCAGGGTACTCCAGATAAACAAAACAAAATTTGATACAAAGTGCAAGATGAGTCTCTTTGTGGTGACCATCTGAGGTTCACCAGTGAATTTACAATATTACATGGTAAGGCTTAAGAAACAGAAAAATATCTAAAGTGTTAGCAACAATAAAAGTCACAGATCCTTTGATTCTACCATTCTACCCATGAAAAGGTATGCAGCGACCCGGACCATCTGATTGATACTCAAATGCTAGGAAAAGACGCCCCCCTTCCCCACTACTGTTAAGCAAATAACAACAACATTATCAGAAGAGACACTCAGACAACTTGAACTTTATGCTAGCTAGAGAAGGTGACTGAAAGCTAGATGTTTAGCACCTGAAGATAGTGTGGTCCGTTGAAAGTTGTAGTTCCTGCATGAGAGAGAAATATTTGAGAGGAAGGGGCCAGGGAAAAGATCTGTCCTTGCAGGGCACACCCCCAGTGACCTGCTTCCTACAACAAGGCCCCCACGGCCAGTAGCATTCCGCCATGGATGAATTGATCCACTGATGAGCCCTTAAGATCCAATCTCTTCCCAAAAGCCCCACCTCTGAACAACAAGAGACTGGGAGACAGTCCAGATCCAAACTGTAACAGTTCTGCTGTGGCTCCTCCCTGGGTAATTCCCGGTCTCCCATGGCCCATCAGTTAGGTAACCAAGAATTAGCTCACAGAGTTACTTACAGACAGTGCCATGCTTGTGTTATAAAATTCTCCGTATCATTCAATAAGTGAGTTTTGGGCTAGGTCACTGAAAGCATCTCTCGGCAGACTTCTCTTACTCTGTTCCATCATCCTTGTGGTTTTGAAGAAAATGAAGAAACAGAGGATACGGTTTCAAAGTGAAGAGGGGTATTAGAAACAAGCCATAATGTTGTTGGTGCTTAACAACCAAAATGCTTTAAGCTTAATTTACAATGAGTGTTTCTAAATATGATTTCTGATACATATGCAAAAATAGTACATACATTAATACCCAAGTTTCCACATGGCAGCATGTTCCATGAGGGTAGAAAACGTGGAAAAGGTAGAAAACAAAACTATAGAACAAAGAGAACATGTCCAACAAAGATCTTTTTTCCTTGCTGGACACATTGGTGTACACTTGTAGTCCCAGAATTTGGGAGACAAGTAGGAGCCCAGGAGTTGCCAGAGCAACATAGAAAAGCCAAAAAAATTATTTTATTCCTGAATTGGTTCAGAGTTGTAGGATGAAATAACATAATATTTATGATAAGAAACAGAAACTATAGCTGAGTGTGGTGGTGCACACCTGTAATCCCAGGGACCTGTGAGGCTGAGACAGGAGGATCACAAATTCGAGGCCAGTCTCTGCAATTTAGAGAGCCCCTAAGCAATTTAGTGAAACCATGTCTTAAAATTTCAAAAAACATTATTTTTTTCTTCAAAAAAAGTGCTGGGGATGTAGCTCAATGGTAAAGTGCCTTTGGTAAAACCCCTTCTCCCCCACCCCAAAAAAGAAATAAAATATAGCTACTTGCTAGATGAAATGAAATTTCTGAGATTCAAGTTTTCTATAGTGTTGTTAAAAGTCAAACAAAACAAAGCTACAAACTACTCCCTGTCTGTACTGTTTTTTCATTTAAAAGTTACTCTAAATCTACCTAAAGCCATGTATTATTGAAATTAATGGCAACTCACCTTTTCTAAGAATCAAACCACAAACAGAACCTCAGTGCTGTTGAGGGAGATGTCTTGGGAGAAAAGGATCCTCCAGGTTGATCCTCTGAAAGCTAAAGTGCTCGCTTCCAAAAAACAAAAAGCACTAAGTAGAAAGAGGTGAAAATATGGGGAACTTAAAAGAAAATTCTCCCTGTTCTGACAAAATCAGTGAAGGACAGCTTAGAGCACACAGCAATAAGTCTTTGAATAAAAAGTCTTCCAACTAGATTGGCTGTGAATCTCTGCAGATCTCACCAAAGCAGGAAGTAGAGGATCCCTAAAAATGGAAGTTTAGGAAGGCATGAACTTAAGGCACAAAAGAGTGATTGGTGCTTCTCAAATTCAAATGCACTCACAAATAATCTGGAGATCTTGTTAAAATGCAGACCCTCACTCACAAGCTGCCCCTTCAGGCCTGAGATCCTGCATTTTCTAACAAGCCCCCAAGTGGTGCCAACACTGCTGATCACATTCTGAAAAACAAAGTACTGATAGCACTCAGGGAACCCAGATAGAAACTCTCCACATATTTATTCAGCCATTCAAACATACTGCTTTTCACAAGATCAGAAAATGGGTGGCAGGAGAAAACAGAGGCCACTACCTTTATCTATGACTTCATTTTTCTATCTATACCTCCATGGAATTGGTGGCTTTCTTGTCTTCTTCTCAAAATTGTGGCAAAGATTAAAGGGAATCCTAAATATTGCAATATTTTGAAAATCTGCAAAGTACTAAATAAGTGTCAAATGCTGATGTTGGAAGTTTAATTTAGCAGATGAATAAACTACTTTAAATAGCACCTTCTCCAAAGGTGGAGTAATGAAGAGGACTAAAGGTACAACTTGATCTGTGGTAAGGTCAAATAAAATGCAACTTACTTGCATTTGTTTAAGCACTCTTGTAGGTACTGGCAACAGAATACAACTACGGAATGTGTAGGTACCACAAGACCACATGGTTCACTTATTTCTTGCAGGAAAACTAATTCTGTGCTTCTTTGATTTAGAATTTTCCTGTGTTTGATATAATAAACAAATAAGATCATTATAAGATTTCAGATAATTAGATTATCTTGCACTAAGTACCCATAAATACACAAGATGATAAGTAGCAAGGAACTTTGGAAACCCAGAGAAAATGCACCTATGGTAAATTTGACCACATGATGGGCAACTGGGTGACTTTCATACTTGGCTGTTGTGCACTGGGCTGCTGCTATAAGCATTGATATGCCTGAATCGGTACAGTATGCTGACTTTGGTTTCTTTGGATAGATATATACTGTAGAGTGGGATAACTGGGTTATGTGGAGGTTCCATTCCTAATCTTTTGAAGAATCTCCATACTGCTTTTCAAAGTGGTTGTACTAACTTGCAGTCCCAGTAACAGTGTATGAGTGTACCTTTTTCCCCACACATCCACACCAGCATTTATTATTATTTGTATTCTTGATGTTTGCCATTCTAACTATAGTGCAATGAAATCTCAATGTAGTTTTGATTTGCTTTTCCCTAATTGCTAGAGATGGTGAACACTTTTTCATATATTTATTAGCTATTCATATTTTTTCTTTTGAAAAATGCCTATTTAGTTCTTTTGCACATTTATTAGTTGCATTATTTTTTTTGGTGTAAATTTTTTTGAGTTCTTTGTATATTCTGAACATTAGTTGCCTGTTGGAGGAATAGTTGGCAACGATTTTCTCCCATTCTGTAGGCTCTCTCTTCATGCTCTTAATCATTTCCTTTGCTGTGCTTTCTAATTTGATTCCATCCCACTTATTAATTCTTGGTTTTATTTCTTGAGCTTTAGGGATATTGTTAAGGAAGTTGATCCCTGCACCAATATGTTGGAGTGTTGACATTGTGCTTTCTTCTAGCAGCTGCAAAATTTCTGATCTAATTCCTAGGTCTCTGATCCACTTTGAGTTAAATTTTGTGCAGGGTGATAGGTAGGGATCTAGTTTTGTTTTTCTACATATGGATACCCAGTTTTCCCAGAACAATTTGTGGTATGGTACCTTTGTTAAGTATCAGGTGGCTGTATCTAGATGGGTTTGCCTCTGTGTCTTCTATTCTATTCCATTGGTCTTCAAGTCTGATGCCAATACCATGCCAGTTTTATTAATATAGTAGTATATATTTGAGATCTGTAGTATAATTTGAGATCAGGTATTGTGGTACCTTATTCTTATTGCTAGGTATTTCTTTTATTATTCTGGGTCTTTTATTATCCCATATGAATTTTGGAACTTTTTTTCTAGTTCTGTGACGAATATCATTGGTATTTTGATGGGAATTGCATTGAATCCCTGTAATGCTTTTGTTAATATGGCCATTTTGACAATATTCATTACATCTATCTAAAAACATGGGAGGTCCTTCCATATTCTAAGGTCTTCTTCAATTTTCTTTTTTCAGTGTTTTGTATCTTTCATTGTAGAACTTTTCACCTCCTTGGTTAGATTTATTCCCAGTTTTATTTGATGTTATTGTGAACAGAATGGTTTTCCTGATTTCTTTCTCAACAGATGCATTATTTGAGAATATGAAAAATATTGATTATTGTATGTTGATCTTGTATCCTGCTACATTGCTGAATTCATTTATCAGCTCTAGAAGTCTTCTGGTAGTTTTTTGAATCTTCTACATATAGAATCATGTTATCAGCAAAGAGAGATAATTTGACTTCTTTTCCTAATT
The DNA here is from genome assembly GCA_004027875.1 of Aplodontia rufa. Lineage (NCBI taxonomy): Eukaryota > Metazoa > Chordata > Mammalia > Rodentia > Aplodontiidae > Aplodontia > Aplodontia rufa. The sequence goes on along the minus strand of PVKS010005534.1, from coordinate 17,273 downwards.
GTATCCCTTTAATTTCCTTCCCTTCCCTGGTTGCTCTGGCTAGAATTTCAAGAACTATATTGAAGTAACTTAGTGAGAACCTATCTCAAAATAAAAAATAAAAAAGAACTGGGGATGGCTCAGTGTTTAAGCACTGCTGGTTTCAATCCATGATACCAAAACAAACAAGCAAAAAACCTATATTGAATAGGAATATTAAGAGTGGATGGACATCCTTGTCTTATTCTTGATTTTAGAAAAAAAGCTTTCAGTTTTCTCCAGTCAGTGATATTGACTTTGGGTTTGTCATATATAACCTTTGCCATGTTGAGGTAAGTTCCTTCAGTCCCTAGTTTCTTCAGGGTTTTCAACATGAATAGGTGCTGGATTTTGTCAAATGCTTTTTCCTGCATCTATCGGGATGGTTATGTGATTCTTGTCCTTAATTCTGTTTATGTGATGAGTTATACTTATTGATTTATTGAAGCAACCTTGTATCCCTGGGATGAAACCAACTTGATCATTAGGTATAATCTTCTTAATGTGTTTGTGAATGCAGTTTGCTACTATCTTATTGAGGATTTTTGCATCTGAATTCATTAGAGAGGTTGGTCTGTAGGGTTTTTTGTTGTTGTTGTTGTTGTTTGTTTGTTTGTTTGTTTGTTTTTATGTGTCCTTGTCTGGTTTTGGTATCCAGGTGATGCTGGCTTCATAGAATGAATTTGGGAGTATTTCCTCCCTTTGTCTTTCAAGAAATAATTTGAGGAAGATTGGCATTATTTCTTCTTTAAAGGTATGTTAGAATTCAGCTGAGAATCCATCTAGTCCTGGGTTTTTCCTTGTTGGATGGCTTTTAATTGCTGCCTCAATCTCATTGTTTGATATTAGTCTGTTTAGGTTTTTCTACATATGCTTAATTCAGTTTGAGTTGGTCAGATATGTCTAGAAATTTATAAATACATTCTAGATTCTCCCATATTTTGAAGTATAAATTTTAAAAATTATTCCTAGTGATCCTCTGGATTTCAGAATTGTCTGTAGTGATGTCTCCTTTTTGATATATAATTTTGTTGATTTGGGACTTCTCTTTCTTTTTGTTAGTTTGGTAAGTGCTTACCAATCTTGTTATCTTTTCAAAGAACCAATTCTTTGTAGCATTGATCCTTTGCATTTTTTTCATTCTCAGTTTCATAATTTCTACTCTGACCTTAATTATTTCCTGGCTACTACTGATTATGGAATTAATTTGTTCTTGTTATTATAGGGTCTTAATGGATAACATTAGGTTATTTATTTGGGATCTAGGATCTGGGATCTTTCTGGTTTCTTTCCTTTTCTTTCTTTCTTTTTTTTTTTGTAGGCACTCATACTATAAACTTTCTTCTTAGACCTGTCTTCATACTGTCCCAAAGATTTCAAAGATTTTGATATGTTGTATCTCTGTTCTCTTTTGTTTCCAAATTGTTTTTATTTCTCCCCTGACCTCTGTGACCCATTCCTCATTCAAAAGTGTATTATTCAATCTCCAATCATCAAAATTGTATCTGTTTTTAATCTTATTAATTTCTAATCTCATTTCTTTATTATCTGCTAGAATGCAAGGAATTATATTTTATTTTTTTGGTATTTGCTAAGACTCATTTTGTGTCCTAAAATATAGTCTATTTTAGAGAAGCTTCCACATGCATCTGAGAAAAATGTGAATTCAGTTATTGATGAATGAACTATTCTATAGATGCTTGTTAAGGCCTCTTGTTTAATAGTATTTTTTAGTTCTAAAGAGTCTTTGCTTAGTTTATGTCTGGATGACTTATCTGTTTGTTAGAGGGGTGTGTAGAAATTACATAAAATTATTGTGTTGAGGTCTATTTGAGTCTTTATATTAAGTAAAGTTTGTTTTATATATATAGATTACCAACATTTGGGGCATAAATATTTATAATCATTATATCTTCTTGAAAAATTCCCTTAACCAGTATGAAGTGACTTTCTTTGTTTCTTCTGATTAATTTTGGCTTGAAGTCTACTTTGTCGGAGTTGAGAGTCATTACTTCTGCTTGCTGTCAGTCTCCATTTACATGATACATATTTGTCCATCCTTTCACTTGCAGCCTGTGTATATCTTTGCCTGTAAGGTAAGCCTCTTATAAATGACATATGGTTGGATCCTGTGTTTTAATCCATTCTGCCAATCTATGTCTTCAACTAGAGAGTTGAGACCATTTACATTCGGTGTTATTATAGAAAGACGATTTTTATTTCCTGCCATTTTGATTTATTTCTAATGTTTAATTCAGACTTTCCTTTAATTGATTATTGTTTTAGTGAGATTCATCCATTCCCTGATTGTGATGTTTATTTTTTATTTATTTTGTGTACAATATTTTATAAAGTATACTTTGTAGTTCTGGCTTTTTTGAATTCCCTTAGTTTCAACTTATCATGGCAGATTTTTACTGTGTCTTCAATTCTGAAGGATAATTTTGCTGGATATAGCAATCTTGGTTGGCACTTGTTATCTTTCAGGGCTTAGCATATATTATTCCAAGCCTCCCTGGCTTTTATTATCTGAGTTAAAACATCTGTGGGAATTTTAATTGGTTTACCTCTAAAGCTGACCTGCTATTTTCTCTTTCAGCTTTTAAAATTATATCTCTATTCTCTAAATTAGACATATTTATTTCAATATGGTTTGGTAAAGAATATTTTTGATCTTATCTATTTGGGGTTCTAAATACCTCTTGTATTTGGATTTTCATTCCTAAGATTTGGGAAAGTTTCTAAAATAATTTCACTGAAAAGGGTACATTCCTTTATTTTTTATCTTGGTGCCTTACACTACACCAGTGATTCTAAAATTTGGTTTCTTCATGTTATCCCCGATTTCTTGTGTGTTCTGATCATGGTCTCTTTATTCTATTGTTGACTTTCTTTTCAAGATTATATAATTTGGGAGCTGGAGCAGTGGATCAGCAGTTACAGTGCTTGCCTGGCATGCATGAGAATCTGGGCCTAAACCCCAGCACCACATACATAACTAAGTGTCAGAGAAACAAAAACCAATGAAAAAACAAATAAAATTGATTCTCTTTCTCTCTCACTATCCCTCTTACCTTTTAAAAAAATCATAATTTGTCTCCCATGCCTGAAAATCTATCTTCTATGTGGTCTAATATATTGGTGATGCTTTCAACTGAATTTTTAACTTTATTTATTGAGTCTGACATTTCCAGGACTTCTATTTGGCTCTTTTCTTAGATCTTCTTTTAGTTCACTGAACATTTCAGCTAGCAACTTTCTAAATTACTTTTCTAGCCTTACTTTTACTGTGGTGTCAATGGGGTCAGTTGTGATTTATTTGGGGTGGCTTACTCCCTTGCTTTTTCATATTATTAGTATTTCTACCCATCTGCTGGGATAATTATCTCTTCTACTTTTATATAAAGGCTTTTTTAGTAAACTGTTTTCACTATGTCCTGAGTTGAGTAAATGTCTTGATGTCAATATTTTCACTCAGGTTTAACTTGCTATTATGTCCAGTCTCTAACACCCCATTGAGAGAGGAGATACTACTCCCCAGTAATTACAACCACTGCAGAGCAATGCTTTATTCTAATCTATTTTTAAAATATTTAAAATGTTCTACAGCAGTCGCCTAATCTGTTGGCAAATGGAAGTGATTTTTTTTTATTATTTGAGAAATTAGATAATAAGTAAAGTAAGATTGCTTTTAAACTACATTTGGCTTCTCATCAGCCATTCTCTCACAGCTTCAATTCTGGGATGTGGAGGAGTCCAGACTTACTATCTGGGGTTGGGGATTTAGCTCAGTGGCAGAGCGCTTGCCTAGCACGCGTAGGCCCCAAGTTCGGTCCTCAGTCCTAAAAAAAAAAAGAAAAGAAAAGAAAAAAGAAAAAAAAAGACTTACTATCTATTTTCCCTCTACCATTTTCTGGCAGTCAGTTTGTTTATTTATTTATTTATGCATTTATTCATCTTGCTAAGGTTTTTTTAAATAGAGTATTTGCTTTCTGGGGTTTCAGTTATTGTGCAATTTCTTATTCTCAGCTCTGCCCCAAAGTGGTCAAACTTGTTACAGGAGACTGTACGCAGAGTTTCACTCCTCTCTTGTTTGGATAGCTGTAATGGCCCCTTTTTCTGGGAGTCTTAGACCACGGTCTCAGGTAAACAGAGTGCAATGCTTCAATCTATCCTGCAGTCCTTTCTAGGCTGGGAAGAGGTGACTCAGGGACCACCAGATTTGGTCTGAATTTAATTAACCTCACTTCCTTACCCCTTGTATCAATCAGGATCCTTATCCCAGTTCTTAGATCACAAGAGTTCTTTATTGTTTTTGGGTTTGTAGACGCAATTTGCTGGTGCTGAAATGCTGTTTTGAATCACTCTTGGGGAACTGCTATTATAATGTGGCTTCCTTTGATCACTTTTTTCCATTCTCCAAAGAGATAAACTACATAAATTAAAAAATGTTAAAAATATATATAGTTAATTAAGAATAAAGAAATTGGGGCTGGGATAGTGGCTCAGTGGTTATGGTGCTTGCCTGGTATGCACAAGGACATGAGTTCAAACCCCAGCATAACATACACAACAAAATATTGGAGCAATGAAGGCTATACAAAAAACTAAATAAAATTGATTCTCTCTCTCTCTCACTGTCCCTCTCTCTTAAAAAGAAAAAGGAATAAAGAAGTTGGAGTATGAAAGCAAAAGACAATTTGGAGTATTCGAAAGGTGAAAGGAGAGAAAGTAGAAGAGGGGAAGACTCTAGAGAGGGAGGAAGTGAAGAAGCAAAGGAGAGAGAACAAGATATTTAGCTATTGGAGAGGTGAGGAGAGTAAGAGTAATAAAACAAGTGAACAAACAGAGCAGAACACCACTAATCTCTCCAAACCAAAATACTAAAAATACAAAAAAGCAACCACTACATCTTAGAAAAATAAAACCAAACAGTAAAATATTAATAAAAGGAAAATAAATAATAAAATAGAGGGAAAATAGAAACATATTGTATATGTATATACATGAACCTATCAGCAAATATATCAAGAACAACTAAAAAATTAATAAAAAAAAAAAAAGAAAAATTCTTAACTAAAATGCTATATTTTTCCAATGAGATGGCTGAAGTTGTAAATGTTTACATTTTATTCCAAACTGTTTTCCTATCACTTACTTCTTGGGGTATGTGCCTCTTAGAGAGAGCAAGGGCTGGATATTATTAAACCCATCATTCTTTTGTGATTTTCAACACTGTCTGCCGGAGTGGCTTAGAAGTGTAGCTGTTTGAAATGGCTCTCATCTTCACTACTCATTGGAATTGGGGGGGATGGTACTGGAAGTACCTTCTATTGGGGTTTTGACCAGACATCCTAGATCCCTGTTCTGGGTGAAAACAGTGAAGTGATCTATTAGGGAAGCTCTGGCTGCTGGAGTCAAGCTCTAAAGGGAATGTTGAAACTTTGTTTGGGTGTCTACTCTGGAGCACTTAAATCCTTGCACCCCTAGGGCTGAGATGATATCAATCTTGGCTGGGTATCTGGGTTTCTAGAGTTTCCCCATAGTTCTACTTGTAGAAGAAGGTCACTGACTGTTGTGGGTGGATGGTGCACAGAAGGTTTCCTATAGCCTCCTGCCACCAAATATGAACTTCCAAGTCTTTGTCTCTGAATATAATCATACCCACCTGTTCAATTTCCCCAGCGCCTTTTAGCTGGCCATTTGCACCACAGAGCTCAAAGGGAGAGCAGATTGTACTCATTTCTGAATCTCTGTCTTGAATGCCTGTGGATCCACTCTACAACTGTTTTGGGACCAGTGATTTGCCAGGTGCACCTGAGGTCATGTAAGCACTGGCTGAGAGAATGGAAGTATTTACTAAAGACTTTTGGTTCCATAGGAACAAGATTCAGCATAAACTCCTTGAGCTAGATCTCCACCTCGGTTCTTCATTTACAAATTGAGAAACACAGAGCACATTTTGAACACCAGTTCACAGAGCAGTCTTTGTATCGGTTAAACACAAACTGCCTTCTTCAGGTGTTTATGTGCCAAATTTGGCTGCTGTGCTTCTTGTTCCCTTTGTGTTGCCCCTCCCCTTGCAGTGACACAGCACGATGGCTGCTGCTGGCTCAGGCACATTCCTTTCTATCCTCTGTTCACAGCACCAGAATGGGCTTCTCCCAATTTCTGACAAATACTAATATACATGTTTTTCTTCAGACACCTACCTTGTTATGAAGCAATATTCCTGTTAATTCAATTCTAAACAGCTTAATAAGTGGGAAGTGCCTCCTTCCTCTGCTCCACCTTGGAGTCCCAGCTTCACATATTTTTAAGATGTAACTTTGTTGTGTGAATCTTCATATAAATTCTTACTAGTAAAACACTATTGAAAATAAAACCTCATTGGTATTTTTTCTAGGTGATCAAATGAGCAGCAGTCATTTGCATTGATACGTAGGATATGTAGGTTTTATTCATGTAATAAACTTTCCAAAGTGCTGATTAACATGATTTAATGCTTAGCTGATTTTTCATTATGCTGCATTCAAGATGGACAAATCCTTTACCACTGTGTAAGCAGGAAAATGACTCTCACAGTCACAGTAAGTTGAGAAGGTGACTTTTTTTAAACCTCAGGCAATTAAAATAGATTGACCTTTGCAGTTACACCAGTGACCTTTCCTCTGAGTTTACTCAATTGGCAGTGAAATATTTCTTGACGAGTGCTCTGGTAAGTTAGGTTGTAGGTTGTGTTGGTCATCAAGCTTAGAATCTGTATAGCAGGTATCACTCATGGGTTATACTTCATCTAATTTTATTTCCATACAATATATTATTGGATGTTCTGTAAAACTGAGAGCTTTGTCAAAGTACCCTTATTTTCCAATTCTGCTTTAGATTACCTTTTGGTCATCTACCCTCTGACAGTCTATTAACTACACTGTTGAGAATTGAATAATGCATGAGCCTGTAATGCTTTGAAAAGAGAACATGATCAATAATGATGTGGTAAAAAAAGAGCACAGTACTCTCTTACTACAAAATACTAAATATTTCAATTGAACAATCCCTAGTCAGATGGCATAACTGCTTACCTTTACAGTATTTGCAGAAATCAAATACTTTTGTATTTATATCTCACAGTAAATTAACTCTGTGGGAGTTAATGAGTTTGATGTGCTTTCTCTTGGGGAAAGGAACAGGAAAAAGGCAAGGCATACACTGTTGTGTTTGCCATCCAACAGACCAAGTAACACATACTAGAGATTCAGGAGAACAGCTGACTTCTCCTCTCAAGGGGCTCACTCTCCTTAGGAAAGACAGACACTGAACTCCTATGGCAGGAAACCTGATGTATTCTTACAAGTTCTCCATTGTAGAAGCTTTGTTTTGAGAGATTTGATCGTTTTCCATCCTTCTTAATTGGGCAAAGGACCAATAAAATCAGTTATCAAACCAATGTTTATTCATAGCTGAGAAAATTAAGTATAAAAACTAACCAAAATAAATGGGAAGAAGGGGACTACTTTTGAAAAAATAGCCAATGCAGCATGGTTAGCACCATGCTAGACATAAACTTACCAGAAGTTTGAGAGAGGGAAGATGAGGAGCTATTGTTTAATGAGTATGCAGTTTGAATTTTGTAAGTTGTGAAGAATTCTGGGACTAGAGATCTAGGTCAGTGATAGAGCATTTGTCTAATATGTGTGCGACACTAGATTTGATCTCTAGCATCACAAAATTTTTAAAAAATGTTCTGAGAAATATGAAGATAGCTTCACAAAAATATGAGTTTAAAATATACAACTAAAAACAGTCAAGTTGGTAAATTCTATGTTATGTATATTTTTACAATGTTTTAATTTGGGAAAAAAGAAATAAAGAAAGACAGTTCACCATATTTGTTCTAGAAGCCTTTTTCTAAGGGATAATAAAAAATTTACACAAGGGAAAGAAAAAAATGCAAGAAAAAATATTAAAGATGTCAAAAAAAGTTAGCTTAAGTGAATTATTCATTAAGCCAGAAATGAAGGTAAAGATATTATAGTAAAAATCATTCACAAAATAAAATAAAGTTTATAATGGGATGTCTGTAAGTGCCAGGCACTACACTAGGCAACGGAAACCCTGATATAACAAAGTGAAACTTTTTTTTTCAGTGCTAGGGATTGAACCCATGGCCTTGAGTATGCCAGGCATGCACTCTGCCTCCCAAGCCCAAGGTTAATATTTCAACAGTATTGATGCATCCTTCTCATTTGCCTTTTCAGCATGCCCCACATGGGAAAGAATTTCTGTCTCTTTTGTTCATTGCTGTTCCCTCAGCACATAGAACACTGATCAACACACAGTAGGGACCATTCATTTGATGTATAGAGGCCTTTTCATTCTGCTCTCTATTCTGAACTTTAAGTGCAAAGTGCTATGCTAGGCAAAAAGAGGGTGTAGGGTGGTCCAAAAGGAGGGGTTTCAGCATAGTTAAGAGGGTAAATTAAGGAGGTTAATTACAGACAGGATCTGGTTTTTCATCCCCAGTGCACATTTCACAGATCCACCATAGCAGAGATGAAGTGACATCTTGGGCCTTGGACCAGGTAGAGAACTGTTCAGATATTCAGAGAGGTCTGCAGAGAAAGTAAGAATTCAAGAAAGACCGAGAAGTGCTGGTGGGGTTGGCTTTAGACCCTGACAAAGCTAAGAAAGAATGATTGGAATTATCAGCTATAGACATCAGTGGCTTGTGCCAAGAGAATAACCAGAGCAGGACTAGACAGATGTATTTCCAATGATACTCACCCCTGAACCGTGACCAATTCATTCATGTTCAAGTGAGACTGCTCCGTGTGCCAGGATAGCTCCTTAGAAGAGTTAGAAAAGGAGATCCTTTTCAGTACATAAGTGTGATCATTGGGAGTTCACTCTGTGAGATGTGCCTCCCTCTAAACTGCATTATTTTAATAACTTGATCAGAATTAATTTTAAAACAGATTAGACTAAGGTTTGTTTTCCATGCCTGCCTAGCAGGTGGAGAGTGATAAAGGTGATCAGAGAAGTTTTTAAGAATTAAATATACATCTCTTAGTATATTCAAGCAGTGTAAAATGATTTCATAACTCCGCTAGCCAGCGACAGAAAACAGCCCCTGTCTCAGAGACTCTGGTGGGAAAAGGAGAAAATTAAAAAGGTAACTACCATACAACATGATACCACATATCAAACAACAAAGGAGCTTAAAGAAACACAGAACTAGACTCAGGGGAGGGCAGGCAAAGCAGGGAAGACCTCCTGGAGGCGATATCCTGAAGCAATTGGGTCTAAACAAAGCCAGAATGTCCCTAAAAGCAAGGGATGTTCACTCCTGACACAACCATGTAGAAAGTCAATGACATTCCAATCCAGTTTTCAAGGCCTTTATTGATACCCGGCCATTGGAATAATGCCAGTGCCCTCAGATGTAATATTTGCTGAACAGAATCGTTGAGAGTACAATCCGACTTCATCCACTTACTCACTATGTGTGCTTAAACAAATTACTTCTCCCATGGAACTCTGTTTCCTTCTCTTTAAATGAGGGCTAATTATAGTGCTTGTTTGGGGTACTGAGGCAGAAAAAGCCAGGCAGTCAGTGTAGGCAGAATGATGCAGGTCAATAAGGAGGAAATTTGCTGATGGTCACCTTTCATCTGAGAGGACAAAGAGATCCACTGCCCCAAGTAAGCAGAGGTGCATATCAGCTTCATATCCCACTTCGCTAACCAGGGTGTACAGACAGCGACTTCCCCTCTGCTGATTAGGATGCCTGGCCCAGAACAAAGACTAGATCAGACCAGAATTTCACACTTGTACTCCTAGGCATGGGGTAGGGAAGGCAATGATTAATCAAGAGAAGAAAATCTTAAAAAGGGTAATTCACAACCGGTCTTCAAGTTCTCGACTCCGAGACTCCCTTCTCCCAAAGAAGTCTTTTCTTTCTATCCTTTCTTGAATAAACTCTGTTTGCTCTGTCTGCCTCGGTGTCCCTCGGTTTCATTCTTCAACTCCGAGAAGACATGAACTCAACATCCATAAAACCTGCATCAATATCGGGTTAGTTCATCTAACTGGCTTAGAACAGCACCTGCCACCTCTTAGATGCTTATTAAATTTTAACCGCTATTCAACAATTATAAGGCACCTATTGATTTCCAAAACATTTTATACATTTTTATTCCAATCATGTGTATAAGGAACTTATTCACAAAAGAGGTTAGATGACTTGCATAATGTCAGAAGAAGATGCTTTTCTCTATTTCTTTTTTTCTTTGAATAGATTTCCTAAATAATATCCTGGCTTCTCTGCTTTTTAACTCCCTTCATTACTGGGGAAACAGAGGGATTTATCTGGTTGGTAGATTTAGGAAAAAACTATGTGAGGTTGGTTCCCCATCACCCTTGCTTTTGGAAGTGAGCATGCTGCAAGCATGATTCCCCCAGTCCTTCTGTGACTGGGAGGAAAAGTTGGCCCAGATCTAGAGTTTAGCTTTAGCGAATGCATTTGTCTGACAGATGTTAACCTGCATTCTCCAACAGCACTGTGTGCGTGTGCACGTACGCACGTGCATGTGCATGTTTACTGCATTTTCTCTGTGTCAAACGTTGATTCAGGATGAAGTTTTCTGACAGAAAACAATATGAGTTGTTTCTGAAACACCTCTGAATGTGGCACATCAAATAAACAGTTTTCTTTCTTTTTTGTTTTTCTTAGAGACATTCCTTCTAGAGCCTTGTGTCTTCCTCCTGCACACTGTATCACTTTGATGAGAATTAAACTTTAAAAATGAAGTACCATGCATGCAAACTGTGTCAGAGACTATTAGTTGTCTGCCAAAATCCATTCTGTCTTTAACAACAAAACCCAGGCTTTAGCTAGTCTTGCTACTGCCTAGACAGAGGTTACATTTGTGTGTACTTTGTAAGTTTTGGTTAATATGAGATATGAGAAGAAATGTCATGTGGTATTTCCAGGATTCTCCTTAAAAGAAGGAAGTTCACCCTTCTGTTCTTCATCCTCCCTCCTGCTGCCTGAACCTAACTCTGATGTTATACAATTAAGATGAGATCCACACAAAAACAAGAGAAAAAATATGAGGCAGAGCCTGGGTTCCTGATGGCTTCATAGAGCTGACCCACCAACTTTGAAGCACTTACCTCTAGACCTTTATGTGGGAGAAAACCAAACTTTTTGCTATATAAATTTAAGTCATTGTTATTTTTTTTCCTTCTGCCATGTGCAATTAAGCCCTGAGAAATACAGAAAATCAGCTTCAAGTTCCCCTTTCATGGTCCTGTCCCACTAAACAAATTGCCAACCCTAAGCTGTCCATTATGGAAACGCTGAAGCCCCCTGTTTTAACAACAAGTTATATTTATTTACAAGAGTACTATGATTCACTTTTAAACTTGGGGCTGGAGAACCTTTTAAAGGATCTATCCCACATAAAAAGAAAAGATCACCACGAAAACAACAAATAATAAAATAAAACAAATGCTCTTGAGTTTCCTGCTGACATGGTTTCCAAGTATTCTATGCGCTGTTTTTAGCTAATTTGTTATTATCAATGCTTAGGAATTTTTAAATGATTTTTCCTATGCAACTGTTAAGAGTCCACATTTTGGTTTTTTAAAATAGATACACAACTGTCTTTACCTCTTTGTGCATCTCAATATATTTTCTAAAATACATACAAAAATTAATTGTATACCCACTAATCCTTATTTCATTCTTGAATTCTGCATTTCCTCTGTTTTCTGTGATTTGAGCTGAAACACTAGGCTCTGAATTCACCCTGAACATCACCTTCACAGAGTGAGAAACTTTCTGAAACCTTCTGCCTCTTCCACTTTCTGGGAGCCTCTGCATCTGACTTGTCTAACCATAATCCTTGACCCACCAGGGACAGCGGGACACTTCTTCTTTTTCTTTTCTTTCCCCCCGACCAGGTATTATTTATTTAAGGCCTACTATGTGCTAGGTACTATTTTTAAAAAATCACTTCAAATGCTTTATTTCATTTAATCTTCATACCTAACTCTGCAAGTAAGGTGGTAGTTTGGTATTTTCCCAGTTTATGACAGAATCTCTGAATTGTGACTCTGAGATATTAAAACTAATATGAGGATTCTTTGTCTCTAAATTCCATTTTCTTTAGGTTGTACTGTCTCCTTTTTGAAAATCATTCTCTGGTTTTCCATATCTATTATCATTACAGTCAGGTCTTTCTACTGCCTTCTTCAACCCTACTTCTGACTTCAACTCTATTTCATTTTTCTGTCTTCCTTTTTTCTCTTCATTGGCTATATTTGGATATTAAATAAATTGTTCAGTTTAGAAGGGGTTTGAGAAAGCAATTCAAAGTTTTATAAAAACAAAATTATGACATTATACTAAGTTTAGTATATATCACTATAAAATAAAATACATAGAAAATGTTGAAGAATACAAAAACTAAATAAGGCAGGCAGCAACATCCATTTCAGTCCCAATACCCTCAGAATTAGGAACTAACTATAAATAATACCCAAAATAATTACTTTCCTTTTAGAAAGACACACATACACACACATCTGGAGAAAGCCTCTTCTGGCCACAGAGCTTCTCCCACTCCCTAAGTGCAACACCACCAGTGCCTTAAGAAATACTCAAGTCACTGTCAAGAAGTTGAGATTATCCATCAGCTGCTCCTCCAGGAGATTCTTCTCCTGACAACTGCAGCATGAGATTATTGTGTATATATAGGCACACAGCAAATGTTCAACAAAATGAAGGCTGCACATGGCACCACTATAGTCACAGACTGCAAAGTCTCTGGTATGTCAAGAACTTCACCAGTAGCACACTAGTATGATTCTTCTTTTTAAAACAACATTATGGGGTTTGGAAAATTAATCTTAGAAGTGAATCATATTAAATCACTCATTACTTAACATTATTTATTGTATTTCACAACAAGAAATCTCCAAAGTTAAGATCATTTGAACTAACAAATCTTGTAAAATTCAAGCATTTGTGTAAAAAATAAGTAACTACTTCAGGATTTGTGTTCTCAATTTGATTTACTCCTTTTATCTAGTTGAGATGTTGGGTATTAATGAGAGTTTTGCTGGAGGAAGGACAGCTGGAAAGGCTAACTTTGCAGCCCTGGAGAAGAGTGATGGACAGGAGCAGAGTAATGGGAAGGCCATAGGAGAGGCTAAATGTGGAAGGCGGTATAAAAAGGGAGAGCCTGAAGACAAACATAAATGTGACGAATGTTTCACAACATAGTCAGGGACCCTCTCTGCTAAAATTTTCACTTATTATTAATATTTATACTTAGTATGTACCAGACAAAATTCTAAGAACTCATGTAATGACAGTAGCTACTATTTTTTTATTGGTGCATAATAATTCTAATAATAGTGGGTTTCATTGTGGCATATTTGCATATAACATGATTTGATTAATTTCATTCCCTAGTACTTCTCCTTGCCCTGCTCTCCTCCCTTCCCTTGATCTCCTTCCTCTACCCCCTATTGGTCTCCACTCTACTTTCATAAAATCCTTTTATTCCCCTTATTGCCCTTAACAAGATGTTCTCCACTTCCCTCAAGTGATAAAATTTCATTCTTCTTTATGACTGAATAAAACTCCATTGCATATATATACCACATTTGCTTTATCCACGGACAGACATCTAGGTTAATTCCATGACTTTTCCATTGTAAATTGTGCTGGTATAATCATAGGTATGCATTTATCTCTATGATTATGCTACCTTAGTTCTTTTGAATAAATACCTAGAAGTAGTATAGTTGGGTCCTTTGGCAGTTCCCTTCCTAGTTTTTTTTGATAACCTCTGTACTGATTTCCACAGTTGCTGTACTAATTTACATTCCCACCAACAGAGTTCCTTTTTGCCCACATCCTACCAGTACTTACTGTTATTTGTATTCTTGATGATTGCCAAGGTGAAATCACTGCTAGTATAGTTTTTGATTTGCTTTCTCTGATGACTGGATTTCTTGAACATTTTATCATAAAATTGTTGGACATTTGTTCTTCTTTTGAGAGGTATCTGGTTCATTTGCTTGCTTTGTGGTGTTGAGTTCTTCAAGTTCTTCACATATTCTAGACATTAACCCCCTGTTGGAAGAGTAGCTGGCAGAGACTGTCTCCCATTCTGTAGGTTCTCGCTTCACCCTGGTGATTGTTTCCTTTTCTGTGCAGAAGTGTTTTAGTTTGATACCATCTCATGTGCTGATTCTTAGTGTTGTTTCCTGAGCTACAGGAGTCCTATTGAGTAAGTTGCTGCCTAAGCCTATACACTGGAGTATTTTCCTTATGTTCTTTACTAGCAGTTGCAAAGTTTCTGGTCTTATTTCTTGGTTTTTGGTTCATTTTGTGTTGACTTTTATTCAGGGTAAGAAATAGGAATGTAATTTCAGTCTTTTACATATGGATGTATAGTTTTCCTAGCATTTTTTAAAAAGGCTGTCTCTTCTCCAATGTAAGTTTTTGGCACCTTTGTCAAGAATCATATGACTTACTGTGTAGGTTTGTTTTGATGTCTTCTATTGTGTTTCATCGGTTCTATGTGTCTATTTTTATGCCAGTACCAAGCGTTATCTGTTACTATGGCTCTGTATAATTTGAAGTTGGGTTATACTGATGCCTTCAGCTTTACTCTTTTTGCTCAGGATTGCTTTGACTACTCCTGGTCTTTTGTTCTTCCATATATGTTTTAGTACTAAGTAGTATTTCTAGTTCTAAGAATATCATTGTTATTTTTATGGGAATTGTATTGAATCTGTAATAGGTACTATTTTTATTCCCATTTTACAGATGAAAAAATCAATCACAAGGAGGTTGAGTACCTTCCAAAGCTTCACAGCTAGTTAGTGGCAGAGTTTGGCATCAAACGGAGGCACTGTTTCACAATAAGAAGCCACAGTTTTACACAGCATGCATTCCAGAGCAATAACATTCAATCTTTTTTTAAAAAATAATGATCCTCAGCAGGAATTATGACTTAATATACCAAAACTAAGAAAAAGAAATCGAAGTTTTGTGAAAGAATACTTTTACCAGATGCAAATCATTCATTTTTTTTATTTCATTTTTAAAATTTCTGATTGCAACTAATAAATTTCTTTTATAAACCTCCAATGAATTACAACCAACAATTTGAAAAACACTACTTTGGAGGCCAGGGATACAAATGCTAATTTTATCCTCTACTAGAATGTTTAACAAAATCATTTCAAACTGTCTACAAACTCCTGATTTTCATCTTTCACTCCTACCTCTTCCTATTTTCTTCGTCTCTCAATAAATGGGAATTTCTTCTGTATTGTTCGCATGGTAGCCACTAACCACATGAAGCTATGTAGCACATGAAATGTGACTACAGGAATTGAGACACACTAGAAGTTCAAAATGCATACCAGTTTGTGAAGACTTAGTATAAAAAAGAACATAAAACAACTCATTAATAACTTTCTACACGGATTATGTGTTGAAATAATGTCTGTTATTAGTATGTTATTAATATATTGGTATTCCTAATACTAACTTTGCCCTTTTTAATGTGACTACTTGAAATTTTTAAAATTTCACTCAATATTTCTATTGGACCATACTTATTACGGTTGTTGTCATTGATAAAAACCTTGGAATCTTCCTTGACACCTTTCTCTTCAGGAGCAAATCCTACCCTTCAAAACAGAAGGTAGAGTCTTTAGGACAGAAACTTCTTACCACTTTCACTGCTGTACCTTTCCCCACAAACACACACACACACCTACCACTTTCTCTTGCTTGCATAATTGAAATACTTTCTAACTGGTTTCCTTCCTTCTTTTCTCCCTTCCTTCCTTCCTACCCTCTTTAGGTCATTCAGCTGTCCCCCACAAAGTTGCAGAATGATACTTTTAAAGGGTCACTTCTCTACTGAAAATCCTTCAGTGGCTCTTTTTCCCAGAGTAAAAGCCCAAGTCCTTGGAATAACCTGCAAAGCCTTACAAGATTTGACCACGTATCCACCCATCTTATATGGTTTGGATAAGTGTCCCCCAAAGGTCCATGTGTTGAAGGCTTGGTCAGTTAGAAGGTGGTGGAACCTCTAAGAGCTAAGTCTAATTGTAAATCTAGTCATATGGGGGTATTAGCTTGAAGGGAATGTTGGGGTTCTGGTTTTTCTTTCTCTCCTGTCATGAGGTGAACGGTTTCCTCTCCTGCGATGCATTCTCACCATGATGGGCTCCAAAACAACAGAACCAACTGACCATGGACTCAAACCTGCTGAAACTATGAGCCCAAATCTTTCCTCTTTTTAAGTGGATAATCTTAGGCATTTTTTACAGTAACGGAAAGCTGACTAAAACATAATATAAAATATATAACTGCTTACATGCACATGTAAATAACAGGGGATTTTTGATAATTGTAATTAGGGAGATTTGTTGCAGTATAACGGTAATATTATTGAAAAACATATGTATATATTGCATTTCCAGTGCAGCCTTAGCATTGAAGAATTCAAAACACCATTGAAAAACCTCTTTTTCCATCTCAGTTTTAAAGTTATACTTTTACTAATGCTGACTAAAAAACACCATCTGTCCAATCTCTTACCCTCTCTTCACTCTACTACATAACTGTCTTCAATTCACCAAGTATGTTTCTATTTCATGGCCTCAGCACTTCCCATTACCTCTCCAAGTAATCCTCTACCCTGGATAGTCTCTTCTTTTTCTCAATCAGCATCATTTTTCATGAGTATTATTTTTAGACTTGCAAACCTCCCTTTCCTGATTCTTCACACTTCTTCCCTGTTAGCCTGTATAACTTACTTAGCTGTTTCTCACCAATAAAATGCAGGCATTCCATGAGGGTAGTAGCTGTTTTACTGTTGCATGCTCAACACCCATGGGCATGGCAAAATAAGCTGTGGGTCCAGATTGAGTTGGTGTAGTGTATTCTTGGTTATCAAAAATATTCACATAGAATGGGATGCCATAAAGCTAAAAAAGTTTTGTACTGCCAAGGAAACAATCAAAAAAGTCAAGAGGTTTCCTACAGAAATGGAGAGTATCATGGACTATGATTCCTCAGACAAGGGTCTCATATCCAGAATCTACAAAATCCTCAAAAATGTCAGCTACAAAAACACCAACAGCCCAATTGATAAATGGGCCAAAGAGCTAAATAGAGACTTCTCACCAGAGGACATTGATCAAGCCAATGAATA